>OY282641.1:3337500-3345000 GCA_958299015.1 Tetanocera ferruginea
TCAATGGCAAGTTTAAGCTACTTTTAGGTACGCATTAAATTTTATTGAGGAAATTTGTTTTTTTTTGTTGTTTTCCATTGAAATTATTGCGGATATTATTTTTGACTTTATATTTGACTTGTTTGTTGTTATATTTTCTTTTTTATTGACTATTTTTTTTATATTTGACTACTCAAGCATAAATTGTCTTACTTATAGTTAAACCAGGGACTTTTTGCCATACAGGGCAAGCAGGGATTGTGTTATAAAATTAATTCAAAACATAGAGTTGTATTTCTTTGTAGCATACTTACAGGAGTTTTTGTTGTATTCAGAACAAAATTTTCTAAACTTAGCACTTTTCTTAAACGAAGTTTGCAAAGTTATGCTAACAACAACTCCGTTTGCAAAAAACTATGTTTAAAATTATAGCCATCATCTGCTTTGTGGTTAGGTCAAAAGTTCTCGAACTCATGGGACTTTATCCATTAAAGTTAATTGCATGTCTTAGCAGCAGAACTTTAGGCATGCAAAAAAATTACTATAGAGCGGAAATACTGCGTCATGTTTGCTATTTCGACCACCTGCTGCCCTTATCTACCTACCAACACACACTGCCACAACTAATAAACACAAAAACAGCTCCCTCGCAGACAGCATAAAATTTACATTTCCTATCCTATGCAAAAAAACCAAAAAAAAAAAAAAAAAAAAAACAGCAGCAACAGAACAAAAAAATTATAAAGTTTTGCTCCCACTGGCAAAAGCACGCAAATGAAGCTTTTCGGTTTTCATTTAATATCGCAGTGTATTTTGTGCACCTGTATATGTGTGTGTGTGTGTGTATTTGGGTGAATTTGTTTGTTTACGTATTCCTACTGACTTCTCTCGAATTTTGCTGTTTTATTATTTACCACATTTCAGCATTTTTGTTTGTTGTTTTTGTGTGGTTTGTTTGTTTATTTTTAGTGTGTTTGCATTGGACGCACTTCAATTTGCGTTTTTGTGTTATACTTAAATTCTTTTGAGGTGCGGGTGTTGGTGGTTGTTGGTTGTTGGCGCTACATCAGCGTTTGTGGTTTTGCTATGTAAATAATTTTTTGGATATAAAAGTTTTTATTTTTTTTATTTTTTTTAATTGTAATTTTATGCATTTCGTTGCTTTAGCAACGAATTATGTCTCAAGTGTAGCTGCTTAGAACAAATTCTCTTCTTGTGGCGTTGTATTTGAAGTAGCAGTTTATTAACCTTTTTACCTTGCAGGCAGATTTAGGAGCTGAGTAACAGTCGGAGTTAAGAAAACCGCTCAGCGAGCACAAGTTAAAAGTCAAAGTTCAATGTTCAGACATGACGTTATGTATTATTTAATGATTTAATTAGGCCAAACGGTGGCAAATAACACCGTGCGATAATGTACAATTTGTTTTTTTTTTTTTTTTATTAGATTCTGGTAGGAGAGACAAAAATAAAATTATACTTGCAGCTGCTTTTCAAATAGTTGCGGTCTTGTAATACATGCTATATTTTACATGTTATATTTTACATGTTTTTGAAGTTAACATTAAATTTAGTTATTTTCTAGAATAAATACACAGAACATATACTGTTATTCACCTTTGAAATACTTGTTTTTTACTTAACTTAAAACTTAATAAAAGCAAAACTTAATGACCGTTAGTTTTTTAAAATAAATTAACACTCTAGTTATATTTTTTTGTGTATTTTTTGATAATTTCTTAAAAGAAAGCTTAAAAACGCTTTAAGTAGTGACAGGAAAGGATACAAATGATAATCTATGATAATGTTGCTTGTTTGATTTTATTACAAGTAACTTTGAACAAAATTTGCCTACAGCTTATTTCAACAGTGCAAAATAATGAATTTGTATTAAGTTTCTGTAAAAAATCAATCATCTGAAGAAATATTTAGTGTTCGCTAATGTATGCTAATGATATTTTTTCAGATGTTACACAATGAAAATTTCTCTTTTCATATTTTACTTTTACTCGTATCAGTTGAAAATATTGCTTTTTAGGCAGCATTCTAACGTTGAATAGCTTTTCAAAATTTTCTCTTCAATATTTTGGTTTGTTAAAGCTTCAAGAATAATTTTTTAACAAAATTCCAAAAATGAAAAGTTGTAACGAAATACACAGGAATATAAATATACAGGATACGAAATAAATGCGATAGGCTAGTGCAAACGCAGATTTATTTCGTTATGTTTTACAAAATATACCTCCGAAAACAAAGATTATTAGGAGTGATTCCAAGTATATCTTAAAACATAAAAGGCAAGCGTCATGCTCTGTACCTAATATCACTCAAACTGTTATTAGTTCTTGATACCACAGTGCTTTTTAAACCATTTAACGTATACTATCCAAAAAATGTTCAGCCTGAAAGTATGCAAAGATAATATATTTGATATAAAATGTTATGTGCACAATAAATTTTTCGTCGTATTTTTTCGTCAAAATAGTTCCAACTTGGCCTTCTATATATTATTTAGCATTAGCATTTGCCAATAAATATGAAATCTAATATAAAAATCTATAAATATCCTAGCCAATATGAGACTATCTAAAGTTTCAACTATGGTCAGTCGAAAATTCTAAAAAGTATGTTTATAATATGAATACTTGAATGGGAACTCACGTCGATTCATTTGCATCCATCAAACAGAACAACAACTTATCACGATTGCCGAGCAACAGACCCTCAATTTCATGAAAAAAGTCCAGACTTTGATATAAGAAGCTCACATTGAACTAGAAGAGGGCTGAGAGAAAGTTCGGAGAGTTCTCTCATAGCACCGAGGCTTACAAAAACCCAACGATAAAGGGAAATTTCTTTGAACTTCTTAATTATTAAAAATTATTTGCAAACTTAAGATGTTGTCTTAACATGTTTTTGAAAAAAAAAAAATT
The DNA here is from genome assembly GCA_958299015.1 of Tetanocera ferruginea. NCBI lineage: Eukaryota > Metazoa > Arthropoda > Insecta > Diptera > Sciomyzidae > Tetanocera > Tetanocera ferruginea. The sequence continues at coordinate 3,340,410 of OY282641.1, forward strand.
CTTAGCCGCGTTTACAACAATACAGCGAATTAAACGGGGAGTTAAACCGACGTAACGACACTCTAATCAAACGAAAAATATGCTAAAGCAAAGCAATCAAAATTACCGAAAAAAGAAAACTTATCAAACAATGGTTTGAATCCAAACTAACTGACATAACGAAGTAAAACACCTAACGAACAAATTCATAATGGTTTGAGTCCGTTATTTGGAATGGAATTTTTGAAGTAATAATTGTGTTAAGAGCAATCTGGCTTGGTAGGTTTAGCTTTTTTAGCTCAATTTTACAACGTTTCATAACAAGGAAGCTTAACTTTTCGAACACCTCTTAACCCTCTCAAAGGCTTCGCTAGAATAATCGTGGAAACAATTTTTTGAGCTAATATTCTCATCAGTTAGGCAATAAAATGATTACAAAAACATCCCTCTGATTTTTACATGCGCTGCTTTGCTTTTCGCAGGCTGTCTAATATAATGGACAAAACCATGATAACGTTCTATTATAATATTAAGTTCAACTAAAAAAACCGGAGACCAATGCAAATACGTTATTTTAATGTTATTGCAGAAAGAAAATTATGCTTTGCACACCAATCGCAATAACCACTTTTTTTTGCAACATTTATTAACACGCGAAATAAAAAAAAACAAGTAAAGAAACTCTAAAGTCGGTCTAGACCGACTATGCAATACCGTAAACCTCCTATCATATTAAAATATACATATATTGATATACTTAAACAAACATAAATAAATTCTTATTTCTTCAAAGTCCATGTTTATTGCTTTACAGTTTTTAAAAGTGGGTCACTAATGTGGGTTGTATGGGAGTAGGGCGTCTTCGTGGGCGGGTGGCATCCATTTTTTGTGCGCACCTTAGTTTTGATATAAAATTCTCTCATACAAAGTTTAATCCCTGTAAGTTATATACAAACTTTTTTATGGATTTTCAATATTGTGAGTTGTATGGGAGGTGGGCGTGTTCGTGGGGTTACACCCATTTTGTGAGCACACCTTAGTTTTAAAGTAAGATCCTACCATAGCAAGTTTAATCCCTGCAGGCCATGTATAAACCTTTTAATGGTATTTTCAATATTGTGAGTTGTATGGGAGGTGGGCGTGTTTGTGAGTAGATGATGCCCATTTTTTGTACATGTCTTGGATGTAAAAAATACATACATATTAAATTTAATTTCTGTAGCTTTAATAAAATCATAGGTAGGTAGGCGGGTCCGTGAGTGGATTCCAAAAATATTCAATAGTGCAGATCCTTGGATCCACGTGCATATGTGTATCGAGTTTCATGCAATTATCTCAGCTCCTTCTTATTATCCTGTGTTTACGGACAACACACAGACGAACGGACGGACAGACAGACATGGCTAAATCGACTCACGAGGGGACACTGATCAAGACTTTATATATTTTTCTATACCGGGCTCGCTTATTTTTTGGTGTTACAAACGTTTGCTCAAAGTTAATATACCCTGATTTTTCAAGTATAGGCTACAAGAATTGTAGGCTTCTGTTGGGCAGAAAATCGAAAATCCAAGTAAGTTAAACGTTATATATCTCTTTAAATTTATTTTTGTCATGTTGGCACAACTTCATTTCATAGTACCAAACTATTTGATTTTAGTAAAGACGGAATAAAAATTATTTTCCGAAGTGTCCAATATAATGGACAAATCCATTGAAAGGGTTAAACAGCAAACCGCCATTTGTCTTTTCTTTACAAAAAATTGGCAGTAAGAAGACATGTCTTTCTTCAATTTTTTTCCCTTTTGTCACCACCAATTCGCCCCAAATTACCATTTTTTAATCTTGAATTTTTTCAACTAAATGGTCAGTTGATAAGTTGCTGGTACTCCGTTTATATTCTCTTTATAATATGTAACGGAACTTTTTTGTATACTATATTCAAGAGTAAATCAACTAAGCACTTAAGACTCTCCTTTTTGTTGGGCTTAAGTTTAGAAATAAGCGAGTCTAGTATAGAAAAGTATATATATATTATTGATCAGCGTTGCTTCGTGAGTCAATTTAGCCCTGTCCGTCCGTCTGTGTGCTGTCCAAGAACACAGGACAAATTGAAGATATTAAAATAATTTCATGAAACTTGGTTACATGTTCACGTGATCACCCAAGGATCTATACAATTGAATATTTTTGGAATCCGTCATGGATTTAAAAGAAAACGGGTCTAAAATTGCTTGTTAATGGCTAAAAAACGTTTTCCCTGTTAACATTTTAAAAAAAAAGTGGAGGTTTTGAATTTTTTCTTTTGACCGGCAATTTATAACCTAAGACTGTTCGTGTAATTTTTGTTGTGTAGGTGTGATATTTAATGGTGGTTTTGATAATCAAACTCAATGATTTACTCAGTTTTTATGTTCTTTTTTTGTTTGAAAAATTCTGAAAAATTATAGAAAAATCTGCGGGCTGGTACTATCATTACATCATCATGAAAGGAATTAAATGAATTGAGAGAAATTCTTAAAATTTTATTATTTTTTTATGGGTTTCACCAAGCAAATAAATGGTTTCATCTTTTTTTTTTCATTCAATGGAAATCTTTCAAATTTCCTTTTGTTTAAAACTGATTTCGATTTTATACTTGAAGTTTTTTTTTAACTCCTTTATTTTTAGTAAGGTTTGCTAAATACATACCTTTAATAGATAATATTTGTACTTTTTTAAACCTTTCCCCGTAATTTATATAAAAAATTTAAAACTAGGATTTGACATCTTTAGAGGTACCACAATTAAGGTCTACTTCTGCCTCATAGAACGGAGTTTTGTTTAAATACCTTAAACGGACGACTTTTCTATGTAAAGTAGAAGATAAGAACCTTTCAACATTTGCATTTATTGAATTTTCTTTGGGCTCTGCGAACAATATATAAGCATACAAATATTCACTGTTCAACCAATTTTTATATGTTAATTCAAACTCGAATGCATTCGTTGAGAGCACGCAAAAAAAGTTTAAAATCTATTGAGGAATGTCTTAAACGATTAAGCAAAAACAATTGCTTTTCTTCGTTAATTTTCAAGTCAAGTTGTTCTTTGAGGTAGATACTTGTAATAAACGTCAATATTCCCAGAAACAATTGAAATAATTTTGTTATATTTTTAACTGCTGTATTGGTCCAATTTATGAGATACCTGATCCTCTAGGAAATATATTTATTTTACTTTTTTACAAATTTTTTTTTTATTATTATTTTGTGTAAAATACTTTGTCTGAAAATATTTTAAATCATCTGCTAATTTGAGTAAAATTGAAGTCATAAATTTGTTTGCTTCAACTAAACGCCTTCGACATACATGCATGTAAAGCTTCAAAAAAATATGCGCACGTAGCAGTGTGCAGAACGAATATTAGCATATTTTTATGCAAATAGGTTTATAATAGAAGAAGTGGCAGTTATATGCAAACAAATACACATGCACACAAACATATACACACAAATAAATTCAAGTGTCAGTAGAATTTTATTGCGCTTGGCAGATATTTTAAACGAAAGCTGCATTTATACACAATCATACATACATATGTGTATATATGTCTTTATATATATAAATAAAACATGAGTTAGAGATATAAAAAGAAATAAGCGTATGTGTGTGTAAGTGAGTGTATATGACAAGACAGGACAAGTGTTTATTTTTTTCCATGCTCTACTTACATACAGCAGCGACGCGTCATGTCGACAATCTAGAAAAATTGCAAGTGTGACAAAAACGACACAGAAATGGCGTACAGCATGTTTTGTATACAATCAAATAGTTGAAACAAATAAACGTGACTGTCTCTGTTTGTATTTATGTGTGCAGGCAGGCATATGTTATGCAAGTCAATTATGAGTGTATTAGTGGCAGCACATCACGTTATGCTGCGTGTTGTACACTTAGGAAGAACCAAGGACATTTTTGTTACATGCTATGCATAAAAATATATTTTTTATTGCCATGAATTAATAAGCAGTCAAGTAGAAAGCAGTAAAAGAAATAAGCCAAAGGACACGCAACGCCAGCTTATTACTTAATATTGCATTGATGATAATTAAGTATAATCATCTAGCTGAATGACAGCTATAACTGCGCCATAAATCAATATGTCATAAAGTAATATTAGCAGAAAGTGTTGGTTTTTTTTTTTTACAAACAAAGCTTATTTGAACAAAAAGCATTTCATTGCAAACGCTTGCAATTGCCTTGAATTGCCTTGAATTACTGTCAAATGCAAGCTTTACGTAGCTCTTCAGTTTTCTTTGCCTCGCTGGTGTTATTTAGTTCTTTCACTGGCTTGTGATTGTGATTGTTTCCGTCGTTGATGATGCTGCCAACATTGCATCTTTTTCAAATTTAGTGCTTTATCCGGTTTTTGTGTGCTTCAGTTTGGCGTTAAGGATTCTCCTTTTTTTTTTTTTGTTCAAGCTCGACTTGAGTGAGCACACATAAAAACAGCTAAAATCAACAGCTGCAGCCTTTGAAAAATGAGCTTTTGTTATCTCTCAGAATTGAGTGAAAATGTGCTGGTTTTTGTTGTAGCGCCTTTTTTTTTTTGTTGCAGTTGCTTTATTTT
>OY282641.1:3347500-3405000 GCA_958299015.1 Tetanocera ferruginea
CTACTTCTACTTCTACTTCTACTTCTACTTCTACTTCTACTTCTACTTCTACTTCTACTTCTACTTCTACTTCTACTTCTACTTCTACTTCTACTTCTACTTCTACTTCTACTTCTACTTCTACTTCTACTTCTACTTCTACTTCTACTTCTACTTCTACTTCTACTTCTACTTCTACTTCTACTTCTACTTCTACTTCTACTTCTACTTCTACTTCTACTTCTACTTCTACTTCTACTTCTACTTCTACTTCTACTTCTACTTCTACTTCTACTTCTACTTCTACTTCTACTTCTACTTCTACTTCTACTTCTACTTCTACTTCTACTTCTACTTCTACTTCTACTTCTACTTCTACTTCTACTTCTACTTCTACTTCTACTTCTACTTCTACTTCTACTTCTACTTCTACTTCTACTTCTACTTCTACTTCTACTTCTACTTCTACTTCTACTTCTACTTCTACTTCTACTTCTACTTCTACTTCTACTTCTACTTCTACTTCTACTTCTACTTCTACTTCTACTTCTACTTCTACTTCTACTTCTACTTCTACTTCTACTTCTACTTCTACTTCTACTTCTACTTCTACTTCTACTTCTACTTCTACTTCTACTTCTACTTCTACTTCTACTTCTACTTCTACTTCTACTTCTACTTCTACTTCTACTTCTACTTCTACTTCTATTTCTACTTCTTCTACTTCTAGAACCTTTGTACCTTTGTATTATAACCTTTGTATTATAAAAAGTTAAAAAATTTTAATTTATCATCTGTATTGAACCTGATCGGTACGTAAATTTTGTAGTTTTTTATAAAAAAAAACATTTTGCTTGTTAAGTTTTCGAACTATAATCGATTTTAAGATTTCTCTTCATGTAATGAAAATTTACGTTTTTCTCTGAATTATTTCAAAATTCTACGCGTCTATATTTAAGAATGAACAATATATTTTTAATTCTATCGCTGCCCTCATGTCATAAAAATATTTTGGACTTTGCCAAGAATTGACCCTAAACTGTTTTTTACTTATTGACTTAAGCAAACTTACACTCTAGAAACAACGCCCTACAGCCAGTATATCACATCGACCACAGCAACACACAACACAAAGCTCTAAAACAAAAAGCATTAAATTCTAAAAAGTCAATGCAAGGAACTCTCTCTTTGTGGGAAAAATACTTACAATGAGCAGATTGCATCAAAAGGGCAAGAACAATGCAACAACAAAAAAAAACAACAACTTAACTCGGTCATAAGATGATGAAGTGGAAAAACGTTAGCAGTTGATGATGATGATGAATAAAGTTCAAAAAGGAAGAAAACTAAAAATAAACATCAAGTGAATTTTGTGAAGGAGACGACCAACTACAAGTAGAAATGGAGTCAAGAAGGATGCTCAAGTAGTTGCTCTTACTCAGCGTAAGCATCAATGTGGTTAGTGCTACTTCTGTTGGCGTTTTCTTTTTAATGGAGTTGCCAAAGTTATTGTTGCTGTTGTTGTTGTTGTTGTTGTTGTTGTTGTTGTTGTTGTTGTTATTAATTCTACTGAAGAAAAGCAGTGAAATATGAAACTTAACCGCAAAAAAACGATAAACAAAATGAATGGTTGGCAGGACAACAACAAATACAACAACATAGAAGTGGCGTCGCTAATGTTGTTCCAAAAGCTAGTGTAGCGTGCTAGAATCATGCCAAAGTGAAAAGAATTGCTTTTGAGCAGCTGCTGCTGCTGCCTCCGTTGCTTTCTGTAACTATTCAGACAGCAGCTGTTCCAAGAAAAAACCAGACAATGTAGAAAACGAAAATCAAGAAAACAACTATTACAAAAGCATGCTGGTAAAGGATATGCAAATAAATAAGCACAGCTTTTTAAGCTACTTCATGTCTAACTGTCTGACTAACTGACTGACTGACTGTCTGACCACTCAATGACTGACAATCCAACAACTACAAACAATACTTTATCTCCTCAACATCTGCTTTTGAATGTAGCAGACTAAATATATTCCCACGATGCTAACGATGGCACAACAACCGCCCAACTTCATACCCCAGACAGCCAACCAACGCTGGTATTGCAAGCACGGATAAGCTTCATAGAGATAAAGCGTTGCTGGTGGTTGGCTTAAGTTTGCCATCATGAGAATTTGCAGCCATCTTGCAGCGCACATTATTTCAACAAGCTATGCATTAATTGAAATTTTGTTGCACATTCTAAAGGATCTACATGAGCATAATTAAGAGCAGCTCATTTACTTGAAGCAAAAAACTTTAAGAAAATTTTCTTTAAAGGTGCTTCAAAATAATACAAACTTTTAGCAGTAAATAAAAATAAAAGTTAACCAAAGCAGTCTAAGCAAAAAATATATGATTCAAGGTTAAATCTTTCGAAAACTACGGAAGATATCAGCTGCCAGACATTGTAGGTCACCATCAGACTTAGCTGTTTGTGTACATTCTAGAACCTTTCATTTAATGAAGATGCCGGAATGTAACATAGCGTTTTATACGATCCTTTAATAGCCTTAATACGGTACAACATTTAAAAAATTAGATAAGTTAGGAAGATATTTGTGCCAATAACAGAGATCTTTTGATTGAAAAATCACACAAAAATTCTCTAATTATTGTCTCTCAAAGAACAGAACAGAAAATTCTCTAAATATTTACCAGCTTTCCAAACAAAAAAGGTCCCTACTAATGCATTGAACTTCCATAATGTTCACAAATTGTAATATTCGACAGCTGATACTTAGTTTGTGCTTCCATAGAGCTTGCGACTAGAAGTTTATTTGTTATCAAAGACGTAGTTTACATAGAAGCTGTTGTAAGGTATTTCAGAAGTTAACTTTAGAAGTTTTATAGAGGCTTAAAATTTTTGTTGCCGGAAACTTAGGAAGTTTCAACTCCAAATAGCTTTCCTTTAATATAACAAACGAATTTGCTGCTTCTTCAACTTCAGCTTCAACTTCAACTTCAACTTCAACTTCAACTTCAACTTCAACTTCAACTTCAACTTCAACTTCAACTTCAACTTCAACTTCAACATCAACATCAACATCAACTTCAACTTCAACATCAACTTCAACTTCAACTTCAACTTCAACTTCAACTTCAACTTCAACTTCAACTTCAACTTCAACTTCAACTTCAACTTCAACTTCAACTTCAACTTCAACTTCAACTTCAACTTCAACTTCAACTTCAACTTCAACTTCAACTTCAACTTCAACTTCAACATCAACATCAACATCAACTTCAACTTCAACATCAACTTCAACTTCAACTTCAACTTCAACTTCAACTTCAACTTCAACTTCAACTTCAACTTCAACTTCAACTTCAACTTCAACTTCAACTTCAACTTCAACTTCAACTTCAACTTCAACTTCAACTTCAACTTCAACTTCAACTTCAACTTCAACTTCAACTTCAACTTCAACTTCAACTTCAACTTCAACTTCAACTTCAACTTCAACTTCAACTTCAACTTCAACTTCAACTTCAACTTCAACTTCAACTTCAACTTCAACTTCAACTTCAACTTCAACTTCAACTTCAACTTCAACTTCAACTTCAACTTCAACTTCAACTTCAACTTCAACTTCAACTTCAACTTCAACATCAACATCAACATCAACTTCAACTTCAACATCAACTTCAACTTCAACTTCAACTTCAACTTCAACTTCAACTTCAACTTCATTGATTTGATTCTGATTTTGATTTTGATTTTGATTTTGGTTTTGATTTTGATTTTGATTTTGGTTTTGATTTTGATTTTGATTTTGATTTTGATTTTGATTTTGATTTTGATTTTGATTTTGATTTGATTTCGAATTTGAATTTGAATTTGAATTTGAATTTGAATTTGAATTTGAATTTGAATTTGAATTTGAATTTGAATTTAAATTTGAATTTGAATTTGAATTTGAATTTGAATTTAAATTTGAATTTGAATTTGAATTTGAATTTGAATTTGAATTTGAATTTGAATTTGAATTTGAATTTGAATTTGAATTTGAATTTGAATTTGAATTTGAATTTGAATATGAATATGAATTTGAATTTGAATTTGAATTTGAATTTGAATTTGAATTTGAATTTGAATTTGAATTTGAATTTGAATTTGAATTTGAATTTGAATTTGAATTTGAATTTGAATTTGAATTTGAATTTGAATTTGAATTTGAATTTGAATTTGAATTTGAATTTGAATTTGAATTTGAATTTGAATTTGAATTTGAATTTGAATTTGAATTTGAATTTGAATTTGAATTTGAATTTGAATTTGAATTTGAATTTGAATTTGAATTCGAATATGAATATGAATTTGAATTTGAATTTGAATTTGAATTTGAATTTGAATTTGAATTTGAATTTGAATTTGAATTTGAATTTGAATTTGAATTTGAATTTGAATTTGAATTTGAATTTGAATTTGAATTTGAATTTGAATTTGAATTTGAATTTGAATTTGAATTTGAATTTGAATTTGAATTTGAATTTGAATTTAAATTTGAATTTGAATTTGAATTTGAATTTGAATTTGAATTTGAATTTGAATTTGAATTTGAATTTGAATTTGAATTTGAATTTGAATTTGAATTTGAATTTGAATTTGAATTTGAATTTGAATTTGAATTTGAATTTGAATTTGAATTTGAATTTGAATTTGAATTTGAATTTGAATTTGAATTTGAATTTGAATTTGAATTTGAATTTGAATTTGAATTTGAATTTGAATTTGAATTTGAATTTGAATTTGAATTTGAATTTGAATTTGAATTTGAATTTGAATTTGAATTTGAATTTGAATTTGAATTTGAATTTGAAATTGAATTTGAATTTGAATTTGAATTTTTTGTGTTTTGATTTTTTAATTTTAAAGTCTGAATTCCGAACTTTTACTTTTGGTATATGAAGTTTTATTTTAATGAGGGATTTCAAGTTTTAAATTTTTAATTTTAAATTTTGAATTTTGGGCAATGAATATTGAATATTGAATATTGAATATTGAATATTGAATATTGAATATTGAATATTGAATATTGAATATTGAATATTGAATATTGAATATTGAATATTGAATATTGAATATTGAATATTGAATATTGAATATTGAATATTGAATATTGAATATTGAATATTGAATATTGAATATTGAATATTGAATATTGAATATTGAATATTGAATATTGAATATTGAATATTGAATATTGAATATTGAATATTGAATATTGAATATTGAATATTGAATATTGAATATTGAATATTGAATATTGAATATTGAATATTGAATATTGAATATTGAATATTGAATATTGAATATTGAATATTGAATATTGAATATTGAATATTGATTCAATATTGAACAGCTGTGTTTTTAAATATTTTCTAAAATAATACTCAGATTTGAAAAATTTCCGCATGTCTTCTGTTTATTCAGAAAAAAATGTTATTTATTGTCAAAGTATTTACAAATTCATGCATTTAAGCTGCAAAAACTTCATCTCAAAGCGCCCACTCTTAAGTGCATCCTACCATGTGTGCAACACATACGAAAAAAAAAAATATATTAAAACATGGCAAGTTTTATTGAAATTTCATTGCAAACGATTTGAATGCAGTATTGAATGTTTTGATTGAACTTGTGGTTCCAATGATGTTGCCTCATATCATCATTATTAGATGATAATGATGATGATTGGTTTGATTGAATGATTGCACATGTACCAATTGTTGAGATGACATTCAGAGCTTGTTGCTGTTATTGAAATATTGATGAATTTTCTAAAAACTGAAGTGGTTTATTTTTCTTTTCATTTACGTTGCTATTAAAGTCTGCAGCTTATGTGATTTTTAATGTTCTTTAAAGCTTTTAATTTGGGATATGTGGTTTTTATAGATCTATTTTGTAAATATCGGTTTTTAAATATTGCTTAAATCTGTTTATATGTTTAGGGGTAATAGTTATGTTAAGGGCAATAGTAGTTTTAGACAACCGATTTTTTGTATGTATGTGTGTGCGTTATTGCCGCTTTAATAACTTGTGTGGTTGGCATTTATTGCAATTTTATTGGCAGCTTGTCAGAAATGCGCTCGAAAGCAATTTAAACTATTTCGATTGAAAATCAGCCACCAACAGCTGCTACATGCAACTGAAACCTTAGAAAGACTAACTAGGTATGTGAGGAACTAAGCTGAATACAGCTGGAAGAAGCGAAAAAAAAAATTGGCGTGGTTTGACATTCAAAACATTATTTTTAGAACAATATTACTCGTACAGAAATTTAAAATTTAAAATTTATGAATTTTTTTATATAAAATAAATTGTGAATTTGTTAGTCTATTTGAATTTATTTATTTCCATCTATTCTTACAAACAAACTCCACATTCTTTTTTTTTAATTATTCATAAAATATAAATCAATTTAGCCTGATGTGTCAAACGACTATGTCAAAAAACCGGAAACATGGCGTCAACTTATTATTTGCATTTTTGAACAGTTTTGCCTTCCTTTTCTTAGTTTATTTTTTTTTTTAATGTAATATTTGTCATGAAAGCGAAAAGCTAAATCTGCCGCTAGAGAAGACAAATACTGAAATATATAAAAAATTCTATTAAGCAATAAAAATTCAGTCAAAACATTCCACTTACCTAAAACAAAAAAAAAAAAACTACAGCATTTCTAACAAACTGAAGTCTCTGTCACTAAGCCAGTTCCAGGAAACATACTGAGACACATACATACACGTACACACGCACTTATATACATTTATGCCAAAAGTAAAACGCACTTTACACTTTATAAACCAAAATATAAATAAAACGAGCGACAAGCAGCAGGATATCATAATGGAAATGAGCAAAAGAAATTGTCCGAGCATAGCAACCATAACAACGGCTTTGCTCAAAATATAAGAAAAAATGAAAGACATCATCGTGCTGAAATTTAGTTTTTATGCCATTCTTTTTTTTTTATTTTTTTTTTTATTTTTCTTTGTCAGCCCTCAACCTTGGAAATGACACTTTGAATTGTTGTGCAGACAATCAGATTTTATGTCATTTATTTTAAGGACATTCTTCCAGACCAACGAGATTTCAATGATATTTTTATGTCATGTTAGACTAGTAGTTTTTATTAATGGTACTAGAAGTTTTATTTTAAGAACTTTGGAAAAGACAAACTTGACTTGTGATTAAGTTGAAGATATGCTATAAACAATTTCGAGTATGCAAAATAATATACAAATAATATAAAAATCTGAAATTGAAGTTACTTAAGAAACATTCTACAGAGTTCTTTCAAAAAAAAGTCGAGAGAAGAAGTAAATATTAGTATGAGTTAGAGTATGATTATGAATATGAATATGAATATGAATATGAATATGAATATGAATATGAATATGAATATGAATATGAATATGAATATGAATATGAATATGAATATGAATATGAATATGAATATGAATATGAATATGAATATGAATATGAGTATGAATATGAATATGAATATGAATATGAATGTGAATATGAATATGAATATGAATATGAATATGAATATGAATATGAATATGAATATGAATATGAATATGAATATGAATATGAATATGAATATGAATATGAATATGAATATGAATATGAATATGAATATGAATATGAATATGAATATGAATATGAATATGAATATGAATATGAATATGAATATGAATGTGAATATGAATATGAATATGAATATGAATATGAATATGAATATGAATATGAATATGAATATGAATATGAGTATGAATATGAATATGAATATGAATATGAATATGAATATGAATATGAATATGAATATGAATATGAATATGAATATGAATATGAATATGAATATGAATATGAATATGAATATGAATATGAATATGAATATGAATATGAATATGAATATGAATATGAATATGAATATGAATATGAATATGAATATGAATATGAATATGAATATGAATATGAATATGAATATGAATATGAATATGAATATGAATATGAATATGAATATGAATATGAATATGAATATGAATATGATATGAATATGAATATGAATATGAATATGAATATGAATATGAATATGAATATGAATATGAATATGAATATGAATATGAATATGAATATGAATATGAATATGAATATGAATATGAATATGAATATGAATATGAATATGAATATGAATATGAATATGAATATGAATATGAATATGAATATGAATATGAATATGAATATGAATATGAATATGAATATGAATATGAATATGAATATGAATATGAATATGAATATGAATATGAATATGAATATGAATATGAATATGAATATGAATATGAATATGAATATGAATATGAATATGAATATGAATATGAATATGAATATGAATATGAATATGAATATGAATATGAATATGAATATGAATATGAATATGAATATGAATATGAATATGAATATGAATATGAATATGAATATGAATATGAATATGAATATGAATATGAATATGAATATGAATATGAATATGAATATGAATATGAATATGAATATGAATATGAATATGAATATGAATATGAATATGAATATGAATATGAATATGAATATGAATATGAATATGAATATGAATATGAATATGAATATGAATATGAATATGAATATGAATATGAATATGAATATGAATATGAATATGAATATGAATATGAATATGAATATGAATATGAATATGAATATGAATATGAATATGAATATGAATATGAATATGAATATGAATATGAATATGAATATGAATATGAATATGAGTATGAATATGAATATGAATATGAATATGAATATGAATATGAATATGAATATGAATATGAATATGAATATGAATATGAATATGAATATGAATATGAATATGAATATGAATATGAATATGAATATGATATGAATATGAATATGAATATGAATATGAATATGAATATGAATATGAATATGAATATGAATATGAATATGAATATGAATATGAATATGAATATGAATATGAATATGAATATGAATATGAATATGAATATGAATATGAATATGAATATGAATATGAATATGAATATGAATATGAATATGAATATGAATATGAATATGAATATGAATATGAATATGAATATGAATATGAATATGAATATGAATATGAATATGAATATGAATATGAATATGATATGAATATGAATATGAATATGAATATGAATATGAATATGAATATGAATATGAATATGAATATGAATATGAATATGAATATGAATATGAATATGAATATGAATATGAATATGAATATGAATATGAATATGAATATGAATATGAATATGAATATGAATATGAATATGAATATGAATATGAATATGAATATGAATATGAATATGAATATGAATATGAATATGAATATGAATATGAATATGAATATGAATATGAATATGAATATGAATATGAATATGAATATGAATATGAATATGAATATGAATATGAATATGAATATGAATATGAATATGAATATGAATAGAATATGAATATGAATATGAATATGAATATGAATATGAATATGAATATGAATATGAATATGAATATGAATATGAATATGAATATGAATATGAATATGAATATGAATATGAATATGAATATGAATATGAATATGAATATGAATATGAATATGAATATGAATATGAATATGAATATGAATATGAATATGAATATGAATATGAATATGAATATGAATATGAATATGAATATGAATATGAATATGAATATGAATATGAATATGAATATGAATATGAATATGAATATGAATATGAATATGAATATGAATATGAATATGAATATGAATATGAATATGAATATGAATATGAATATGAATATGAATATGAATATGAATATGAATATGAATATGAATATGAATATGAATATGAATATGAATATGAATATGAATATGAATATGAATATGAATATGAATATGAATATGAATATGAATATGAATATGAATGTGAATATGAATATGAATATGAATATGAATATGAATATGAATGTGAATATGAATATGAATATGAATATGAATATGAATATGAATATGAATATGAATATGAGTATGAATATGAATATGAATATGAATATGAATATGAATATGAATATGAATATGAATATGAATATGAATATGAATATGAATATGAATATGAATATGAATATGAATATGAATATGAATATGAATGTGAATATGAATATGAATATGAATATGAATATGAATATGAATATGAATATGAATATGAATATGAATATGAATATGAATATGAATATGAATATGAATATGAATATGAATATGAATATGAATATGAATATGAATATGAATATGAATATGAATATGAATATGAATATGAATATGAATATGAATATGAATATGAATATGAATATGAATATGAATATGAATATGAATATGAATATGAATATGAATATGAATATGAATATGAATATGAATATGAATATGAATATGAATATGAATATGAATATGAATATGAATATGAATATGAATATGAATATGAATATGAATATGAATATGAATATGAATATGAATATGAATATGAATATGAATATGAATATGAATATGAATATGAATATGAATATGAATATGAATATGAATATGAATATGAATATGAATATGAATATGAATATGAATATGAATATGAATATGAATATGAATATGAATATGAATATGAATATGAATATGAATATGAATATGAATATGAATATGAATATGAATATGAATATGAATATGAATATGAATATGAATATGAATATGAATATGAATATGAATATGAATATGAATATGAATATGAATATGAATATGAATATGAATATGAATATGAATATGAATATGAATATGAATATGAATATGAATATGAATATGAATATGAATATGAATATGAATATGAATATGAATATGAATATGAATATGAATATGAATATGAATATGAATATGAATATGAATATGAATATGAATATGAATATGAATATGAATATGAATATGAATATGAATATGAATATGAATATGAATATGAATATGAATATGAATATGAATATGAATATGAATATGAATATGAATATGAATATGAATATGAATATGAATATGAATATGAATATGAATATGAATATGAATATGAATATGAATATGAATATGAATATGAATATGAATATGAATATGAATATGAATATGAATATGAATATGAATATGAATATGAATATGAATATGAATATGAATATGAATATGAATATGAATATGAATATGAATATGAATATGAATATGAATATGAATATGAATATGAATATGAATATGAATATGAATATGAATATGAATATGAATATGAATATGAATATGAATATGAATATGAATATGAATATGAATATGAATATGAATATGAATATGAATATGAATATGAATATGAATATGAATATGAATATGAATATGAATATGAATATGAATATGAATATGAATATGAATATGAATATGAATATGAATATGAATATGAATATGAATATGAATATGAATATGAATATGAATATGAATATGAATATGAATATGAATATGAATATGAATATGAATATGAATATGAATATGAATATGAATATGAATATGAATATGAATATGAATATGAATATGAATATGAATATGAATATGAATATGAATATGAATATGAATATGAATATGAATATGAATATGAATATGAATATGAATATGAATATGAATATGAATATGAATATGAATATGAATATGAATATGAATATGAATATGAATATGAATATGAATATGAATATGAATATGAATATGAATATGAATATGAATATGAATATGAATATGAATATGAATATGAATATGAATATGAATATGAATATGAATATGAATATGAATATGAATATGAATATGAATATGAATATGAATATGAATATGAATATGAATATGAATATGAATATGACTGCGAATGTGGATGTGATCGTTATTTTTATTATTTTCTTTTATTGTTATTAATTATTTTATGAATTTATTTTTCTTTTTATTTATCGTGTTTCTATTTTACTGTTTTATTGTAATTTTTTGTCAGCCTTTCTTGCCATATTTTTGTCACTTAATTCTTATAAGGTTGGGAGCCATTTTGCTGTTACATCATTATTTTGTTTTAGGAACTTAAAAATAATATGATTTTTATTTTTATATTAAATTAATGTGTTACGATTTATCAAATCAAATAGTTGCTACAATATTGCATAAACCTGAGCGAAGTAGAGACCACAAGACCGCAATAAAACTAATAAAATAAACAAACACGACGAAAGCATTAAAATTTAGCAAAAAAAAGAAAGATTGATACCATTTTCTATTTATTACTGTCCACAAAAAACGAAATTTATGTGTGCGCCATAAACAGACAAATTGATGGGCTTTAATCTGTTTTGTTTTTTTTTTTGTGGATTTGTAGGTGTGCAAATAAAAAACAACAAGAATAATAAACAAATGCAATAAATTTTTTCATAAGCATCAATTGTTAAGCAAACATAGTGCGAAATTTATAATGATTTTAAAAGCTAATTTATGGCAATCATTTTAATACTTGCTGAGCTTGCTTGGCCCATATATTTTGTGAAATCAGTTTTAAAGTGCTTTGCTATTGTTAAATGGATAATAAATTGCGAACTAGAAATCTTTTAGTATCTGTAAAGATATTAAGAAACATTCAATTTGATATATATGGCAAAAAATAAGCAAATCTTTGAATTGCAATATCTGGTCATAACTAGCTGCTGACTGCTTGAAGGCCAGCCGTCAGTGCTATCTGACAGTGAGTCGATTTGTTTCCGCTCGCAGCACAAGTATACGATGAAACAGCTCGCGTAAATTGTAAAATGTTTATCGTAAATTTGCATGTTTGTAGTATTTTGGTTATTGTTTTTGTTTTCGCTTGACTGACAGCTTTTTCAGCCACCAGATGGCGACAGGCAAAAACAAAAATATACAAAAATCAAACAAATATAAATAAACACAAACGAATTAGCAGAAAAAAAGCAAAAACAAAAACAAAAAACAACAGCCTTAAATCAATTAAGCTCAAACAAGTCGAAAGCAATTTTAAAATAACACAAAATGACGTAAAAATGTTCAATTAAATTGCAGCCAACTCACAATTAGCGCCCCCCGGCAATACATTTCAGCAAAATTGAACAAATTTGTGTTTTGTTTTTTGTGTTATATCGAAAGAAATGGCACTGTGAGGCACCGTTATTTTATAAATTTATAAGACATTAAGCCAACATCAATCGCCACTTGTACGCTTGTGGCCCATTCATTTGGCTTTGAGTGGATCTTTGGGCAACGACTCGCCGCACAGTGGTTCCAAAATGGAAAAACATAGCAGAGATCATGAAAATTGTGCTAAATTTTTATTAATTTAGTTATTTAGAAATTGTCCAATAAGCATATTTACAAAATATTTCTTGGAAATTTCACAGATCTTATGTGACGCCTACAAAATTAATAAATGTTTAATAGCTTGAAAAGTTACAAAAAATTTATTTATAAATTTCTAAAGTTATAACATAAGAATGAAATAATATTCTTGAATGTAATTTTTTTTCTGCTATAAACAGAATTGAAAACATTTTTTGCATACGTAAATATTACTATTTTTGATTTTGACCTTATTTACTATGTTAGGCCTACACTTTCTTTATCTACACTTATTTTATCTACACTTTATTTCATTTTATCTTGGAACGATTTAAAAAAAACCTGAGCGAGTTTTTGTTGTTTTAACATTTAAATAAAAAATACATTTTTGAGGAAAATCAAAATTTAACAAGACTTAAGACGCAAGCAATATTCATTAGCATACTTTCAGGCATGTATGTGATAAAGCGAAGCAGGTCCGTAGCCAGCATTATTTATGGAGGGGTTTTGATAGAAATATAATTTATTATCAGATAGAATCAGTGGCGTAGCGAGCATAACTGGCGCCCGGGGCAAAACAATTTGTTGGCGCCCCAAATGAAATAATGAAAAAAATTATGATATATTATATATATTTTTTAATATTTAGTACAAATAATTATAATACACTTATTAAATTACATTAATACAAATAACACTATGCGTGGAAATCAGAAAAAGGTTCTGTACACGACAGTTCATTATATTTTGTTTCAGATTTAGGGTCTCTTAACACGAAAATCGCAAAACAAGTTTTTATAGTTAAGCCTAGTAGGGTAAACTGGGTACTCTTGACTTTGGTGCACATTTGACTATGACGTTTTCGGTATGAACGAACCGTTATTTTACAATAATTTGTTTTATAAATTTTGCATCATTGTATTTCAGTAATCGTCATGAAGTTCGACGATTCTTGCATTACATGAAGAAAAGTAACAGAAAAGTTTTTATGTTTTGCGCGCGTAACTGTTATTTTCCGGCACTGATACGTAACGACTTCCTGACCGAGTTATAAAAGTTAATCAAAGTACCTTTTACCAAAGGTAAAAACTATTTATTTTTTTGAAAATATAAGTGAATTTCAATAGAACTAAATATAAACTAAAAAAGTTAAAAAAAAAGATGCCGAGAGCATTTGGGTACATTTGACATTTTTGATGGAGGTACATTTGACAAATATTAGTTGTACGAGTACAAAGATCGAGTAACATCGAGATGTTACCAATTCATTCAAAAGTTTTTTAATATATTTCTAAATTGGTTTTAATAAAAAAGGTGGTTTCAAACATTAGAATAGGTGTATCATTAGCCGAAAAAATAAAAGGACATGAAGAGAAAATAACGTTGGTTAAGGAATGAAGAATGAAAGTCTAAGGATATTAGTAATTCTGAGCTTTGATTATTTTGGGTTGTTCTGTAATGCTAGTCTTATTTTTTCCCAAGTATTCAGCCACTTCATTTTTAAATTATTTTTTATGTAGAGCATTAACATCAGTGGAATTCCCAAAAGCGTTAAAAACACTTGTGGTTATCGTTAACTGGCCCTTAACTACCTAACCTGTTAACTCGTATCCATAATATCTTTGCTAGCAATGTTTATTCCTAACTTTGACAGTTCGTTAAAGATAACTGTTGCTTGCTCAACTACTCGCTAACTGAAATAATAATAAAGTTAATAGTTTTTATTCAAATTGAGTGAATTTTACTATATTTAATTAAGAGATCAATTGTATCGAACTGATCATGTTACATTCGATATTTTAACTATATTCTACTCTTACAAACATGAACTAAAGATATATTGAATTTTTGTATGAATAAGGCTAGTCTATTTTGAGAAGTAAAGCATGACTTTCTGCATGACAACAAAAAAATTAATGTTGCGAGTGAAATTTCACGCAAACGATAGAGTACTAGGATTTACGTGTTTTTTAAAGATTTTATAAGATTTATAAGATTTTTAAAGTTTTCCTCACTTTTTTCAAATATAGTCGCATATGTCGAAATATATCTTGTACACTTCTTGTTCAATATTAATAATCACGCTAAGCCGAATAAAATTTCTAATTTTCTTCATGTTTGATCAACAAATTTTTTCATTTGGATGAGTAGTTTTTGCGCAATCATAATTCATAAAAAATCGAAAACTATTTTCATTTTTAGTGGAGAATATAAACTACCGCCGAAAGAAATGCGTGCAAAAATACGGTCAGGAGATGCATTTGAGTGAAGACGCTAAAATTTGACATTGTACTGTATTTTACATATTTTATTCAATTTAACACTGATTGATACTGAAATAGAAATAAATATTTGAAGTGCTACTCTCAGGTTTGGAAAAACATCTTTTTCTTTAAATGGAAGTTCTGTTCGTTTTAAATCTGTATTATAAAACTCACCCAAATTTTTACAATTCTTTTCAAGATCGTTGTACGGATTATTCTTACTTAATAAATTTTCAACGTCAAGAAAATACCAAAATTTGGAATTAAGGTCCCTTGTCTTGTAAAGTGTGATCTTATTTGCTGATGCAGACGACCAAGAACGCTTTTCATAACGCCAGATTTTTCGCTTTCTGCGGAAAGACCATATCTCGAGTCAATTCTCCGCGCATTTGTCGGCGACATTTTATACGGATTGTTGTATCGATTCTTCATTTTTTACAAAGATTTTTAGCCTTTTCGATAACTTTTTCACATATCTCGTTACGAATTTCTGCAAGTTCAGTCGCCAATAATTTGAGATCATGGAACGCTTCTTTAAACTTAATTTTAGGACCTTGTAATCTGAGCTGCACACGGTCAATTCTCTTAGAACTCAAGCCAGCAATGGACTAAAGTTACGGTATTTAAATTCGGTTAAGGGTAAAGATTGCAGCATTTCTGGTGTACCACTTGTGGCAGTATTTTCATCTGCTAATTTTTCTTTTAGTTCTACGTATTCTTCCAGACCCTCGACAATAACGCTAACTGCTTGCGCTCTGGCGCTCCATCGTGTTACAGATTCTTTAACAGGTTTTTTAAAGCATTTTTAACAATTTCCATCGTAATATTGAACGTGAGAAAAAGAGACGTATGTTATCAACTATTCGAAAACATGTTACAAAGATTGAATCTTGGTTAACTGTCACCAGCTATCACAATGTTGCCTTGTTAGCTATCACAATTTACAAATGTTGCCTTATTTTTTTTCTATTATTCTTTGTTGAACGCCAGATATGTGATTTGACATAAGGGCAGCATTATCATAGCATTGTACCCTACAGTTGGCTAACTTAATTATTGAATTAATTAATTAAAACAAATTTTTTTGCAAAACTTTGCTTGTCTTGAGAATTATTTGGCGCCCCCGTGCGAGTGGCGCCCGGGGCATGATGACACCCCCTGCCCCCCTCCCCCCCTCGCTACGCCACTGGATAGAATACAAGAATATGGAATCATTTTATGCAAAATCGTATTCGAAATTATTCTAAAATACGGCCTTGTTGAGATAGCAATAATGAGAGATGGCAATGATCAATTCATTATTTAAACCCCCACCCGGTATATTAATTTTGTAACGCCCATAAAGAGGCATTGCAAGCATGGAAAAGTATTATTATTATGCATCACCATCACAACCTGAGACGATTTATCAATATCTATGTATGTCGGTTTGCCGGTCGAGAGGTTTACAACCGTAGTGACACTTTGAAAAAGATAAATTCTCTCTTAATTCTACAAAAATTAATGTCTTTCGTAAATAAGCGTTGATCTAAAAAAAAAACACTCTGAGTATGAAATTTGGAAAAATCGTATTAAAATCAAGCCTTCCTCACATACAAAGTGACGTTATCAAAATATAAAACCTTAATAAATTCCTTAAAATTAACGCATTTACTTGATGTTTCAAATAAGATAAATGAAAAAAAATGGATGAAAATTGAAAATTACATCAAAGTGACGTCATAAAAATATTAAAACCTTAATAACTTCGAATTCACTTCAACACGGCTGTGGGCATATTTTAACCTAGAGCAATCGAAAATATTCTAATGGTTTTTGTACTGAAATTCAGGTCATCTTTATTAAAAATACATAGAAATGTAATTATCTAAAACTTAAAATAATTATATATAATTTTTTGGTAAAATTTCTGTTTCTGCTTGACGGTACTGTCTTGACTATTTAAAGAATATCTGTAGTCAAAATAGTTTTTATGTTTGAAAAGTTTTAATATGCTTATTTATCGGATATTCGTATAAGAACTCAATACACATTATTTTGAGCTATCATACGATATTATGAGCGCTTATAATTCTGAGCTCAAAAAGAGCGAAAGTACTTAAGACTTAAAAAAGAGTGACTTTGAGTTAAGCTTTTAATATAAGTTTTGTGAAACAGTTGTATTTGTTTTTATAGCACAGAAAGAACGATGATATTTTTATTTCAATTATTCGAAACATTCGAAACAGAAAATATTTAAAAATTTAAAAAATATGACATTATAAATTAAAATTAGTCAGATAAGGCTAAAAGTCTTTTTTATGATGATAATGTGCGTTTTTATATCAGAAGTACAGTGGTTCAAATGACTAACCGAACAACTCAGCGAGCGACTTTAAAGGCCATATTTTCAACAAGGTAAAACACTAGGCGACCGTGATGACCGCCAAATTATCCTACAAATAAAACACAATCCATTCCAAACTTCAAACGAGCTGAAAAATTATGCAAAAGAAGTTAAGGAAAGGACTTATGTGTGGAAACTATTCGTAACACA
This sequence comes from Tetanocera ferruginea, assembly GCA_958299015.1. Taxonomy (NCBI): domain Eukaryota; kingdom Metazoa; phylum Arthropoda; class Insecta; order Diptera; family Sciomyzidae; genus Tetanocera; species Tetanocera ferruginea. The sequence continues at coordinate 3,365,776 of OY282641.1, forward strand.
CTACGTAAGAATGATTTTCATGAAGAATTGTGCGAAAGAAGCCGTTCATTAGCCTAGAAAACATAAGACTATGACTTCAGTTTGCGAGAGAGTACTTGCTTAAAAATGATGCTCTTTGGGATACGGTAAGTAAGATAATATGTAAAAAACTAGGTTTAAGTGGTATGTCTTATTTAAGGTACTATATACTGACCAACGCAAATACAACTTGCACGGTTTAGATGTAGGGCTTAAGTATGGCGACAACCAGTTTACCAGTCGCCAACCAGTTAAACAACCAGTTTAAAAGCAAAAATACTCGTACTACAGTAAAACATGTAGGTGGTCCTGTGATAGTTTGGGAGTATATGTCTAGTGCAGGTGTCTGAAATCTAGTGTTTATCGATGGTAAAACGGATATATACGACTACCTTAACATATTAAGGCAAATGTTAAGTAGAGTGCCGAAAAGCTTGGTATATTACAGACCTTTGATTTTTATCAAGATAATGACCCAAAACACACTTCTGCTGTGGCAAAAGTATGGCTAGTACATAACTGCTCCAAATTACTGCAAACCCGTCCCCAATCGCCTGACATCAACGTCATTGAAAATGTATGGAATGAAGTGGGTAAAAGGCTCTAAAACACAATAATTCGAAACATAGCTCAGTTCAAGGAGGAATTAATCAAGGAATGGAACAGCATTCAATCAGATGTTTGCAGAAACTTGGTTCACTCCATGAAAAATCGTTTGAAAACCATAATTGATGCAAAACAAAGCATTGAAATAATGAATTTAACAATAATTTGTTTGTCTCCGGTTAGACGTTTAAAAAGGGGATTTTTTACATAATTGCGAACTGAATGAAATTAAAGTACACTTTTGGTAAATTCTTTGTACCAAACATTAGTTAAAACAACAATAAAAAATCTGTATAAACTTCAATGTTACAACTAACGTATTTTTCCTAAAAAATGTGTGTTTAAAGTAGATCGCTGCGCTGTCCGGTTAGTCGTTTGAACCACTGTATGTGTAGTTTTAGACTCTTACAATCAAGATTTTGTGCTATTTAACCCTTTCGACCCCAACGTTGCTTACTTTGATTTCTTAGCACCGTTTAATTTTAAAAAAACGGAACTTACTCATCAAAGAAGACATCGAACTGAATAATTTCAGTTTTTATAATAAAAAAATGACAAAATAGTAAGAATTTTGTAGCGATCAACAAAACTAGCCATACGAAGCGAAATAAAAATACAAAAATAAAATATATAAAAAAACTTAAATACATATTTGTAGCATTCAATGCCTAGTGACACGATAATTCTAGAAGTCTGAAGTCTACAAAAATGCTTAATTTAATAGTGGTGACCGTGGCATGCAGGTTAAGTGTATGGCCTGGTATGCTCGGAGCCCGGGTTCGATCCCCAGCTGCGGCGAAAAGTTTTTTTCAATAAAAAATTTTTCTGATCGGTCACCACCTCTCTGCAGACAATTGCAAACCTCAGAGTGTAAACAATGCCATGTAAAGCTTCTTGAGAACATGAACTTTAGCCGTTCGGAGTCGGCATAAAACATGTAGGTCCAGTTCTCGGACAATTGTGTGCAAACATTTAATAACACACACAACACAATTGATCATAAGAAGCTCGGTCAAGGTCCTTTCAAGGGCTGAAATGGCCAATTTGTTTTTGTTTGTTTTTTTTTGTTTAATTTAATAAACAGGAGTTATGAAAATAAAATTTTCAGAAAGCTAGTTTAGGAGGGTCGAAAGGGTTAAAAAGAAAAAAAAACCAAATTGGACATTGAGCAAAGGCAAAAAATTTAATATTTTTTTCTTTAATTTTTTGAAATTTTTGGAATTGCTCGATTATTTATTGTTTTTTTATAAGTCACAAAAACATATTAACTACGTTTTTTTTTTTTTTCAAAAGAAAAACTGCATTTTACACTCCAAACTTTTATTATACTCATATTATTTAAAATTAACATAATTTTAATTAAGAAACATTGTATCCCTTGAATATGTTAAACAAGCTTTTGACTTAAGTCGGCATTAGAAGCGACCAATTCTCTATATCTTATTTGTAAAATTTTAGGCAAAGTAAAAATATATGATCCTAAGACCACTTCGTTTATGCGACGTATTTTTTTGAAGACCTTTATTCACAGATAAAAATTGCTAACTTTTTATATATTATAAAATTTTTTCTGAGTCTGCCAAAAATGTAAGGCATTTTATTTTTGTTTGCATAATTTTTTGGAGAACTTAGATCATACTGAATAATTGAAAACTTCATTTTCAAACACGCCGCTCTAAACAAACTCGAAATTTAACTAGTTAACGTATCTATAGCTATTTTCTTCCAACACATTATATTTTACAAAGATATGGGAAAAGACTCTTTTCAAATATTTATTGCAATTTTGCTACCGAAAAATAATATAATTAGAAAAAGTTGCCACTATAAATTAATGAGTTCCTTAAAAATTTAAAAACAATTTGTTGAAACATAAACAAAACATGAAAAGTGTTAAAAAAAGCAAAATTTTAAAAAAAGAGAAAAATTTTGTAAAAAGGCAAAAATAAGTTTTCTGAAAATCTTGAAAAATTGTACGCTTTATTTTTCGCTTCACTCGAAGCTAGTCTTGGATTTCTTTTCTTGTAATTTACGAACGTTTTTTCAACTTTTTTAAATTTTAAGCTCAAAACGCAAATGATTAAAAATTAAATTAAAATAAAAATTTTGTGCAAAAATATGTTACATAAAGATTTTTTTCGAAAAGAATTTGAATTTTAAATTGAAATAACTGTTTCCTATAAATATTTTCATACTTGTTGTTATATTGCATGAACTTAATAAAAATATTAAAGAAGGGTGTTTAGACCCGAATTATGTCCTTTGATACGGCCCTGAAACAAAGACTAGCTCAGACATAGAGAATACAACAACCCTTTTCTTAACATGACCTGAACTCGGAATATTATACAGCCCAAAAAGTATGCTATGAAAATTTTTCAAAATTGTTTTTGCCATACTAGCAATAAAACTCAAAGAGGGGACGGGACATGACATTGGCCGTTTTTTTAAATCGACTTTTTTATAATTTTTTATTTTAGTAAATACTCTTAAGATTCTAAGGAAAAATTCCTTCGGGTTCAAAAGTTACAGCCGGAGTAGTGAGAGCGCATTTGTAATTTTCGCGCTTTTTTTTATTTTTTGTTCAAAAACTTTGTACGCGTTTATCTCGAAACCATGTTTTTCGTATGGTTGCGGCTCTAGCAGGTTCATTTTTTGATAAAATTTTTTTTTTGTATTTTTTTAAACTTGATTCGCTATCGTATGACAAGAGCTTTTTGTTTATTATACCCTAAACCTGAAAGGTCAGGGTATATTAACTTTGTGCAAACGTTTGTAACGCATAGAACGAAGCGAGTCCGGTATAGAAAAGTATATATATTCTTGATCAGCGTCACCACGTGAGTCGAGCTATCCATGTCCGTCCGTCCGTCCGTCCGTCCGTCTGTGTGTTGTCCGTATACACAGGATAAGAAGAAGGAGTTGAGATAATTGGATGAAACTTGGTACACATGGTCACATGTACCCAAGGATCTGCACTATTGAATATTTTTGGAATCCGCCCACGGACACGCCTACCTCCCATACAACGCAAAAATTTAAAACTGCATAACTCAGCTCATAATAAGTCTACAACCACAAAATTTGGTATGTGTGTGTTTTATATCAACACAAAGATGTCTTTGAAAAATGGACGTCATCCGCTTACAGACACGCCCACCTCCCATACAACCCAAAAATTGAAAACGCAATAAATAAGCCTCTGTTTAACCTACAGAGCTAAAATTTAGCACGTATGTTTTTATGACAAGACAAAGTTGTTTTTGAAAAATGGACGTTATCCACCTACGGACACGCCTACCTCCCATACAACCCAAAAAGTTTTAAACTCAATAAATAAGGTTATGTTTGTCATAGAGAAATTGAATTTGGTAAGCATGTATTTTATACCAAAACTAAGGTGTGTTCAAAAATTGGAAGTAATCCGTCCATGAATCCGCCCATCTCCCATAGCGAAAGCACAATAAAGGCATTAACTGTGAGCTACAGGAATAAAACTTGGTATGTGTAAATTTTTCATCAACATTTAAATGCATATAAAATATAGGCTTCATCCGCCCTTGGAGACGCCCATTTAAAATAAAAATTTTTTGTTTTTTAAAAGTGGGTTTAGGGTATTTCATAGTCGGCCTAGACCGACTTTAGACTTTCTTTACTTGTTTTTTTTTCGATTTTTTATGAATTTTTAAAGTCAGTATTTTTTTCGAAGAAACACACTATCAAATTTGAAACATCACAAAAATTGAAAAAAAAATTTTTAAAAAAGGTCCTGTCATACGATAACCAATTTTGTTAAAATTTAAAAAAGCCATATTTTTCCAGATCGAACAACTTTTGCGACTCCCAGCGCTGCAACCACGAGGCCGCTAGTTTGGAGCTCTATAAAACCATGTTGGAGTAGAAAACATATTTTTTTGAATTTTTTTTCTTGTAATTTGTTCAATTCTCTACAATAATAAAAAATTTTGGAAAAAATGTTGGTTTGTGATTAAGTTATGAATTTTTAAAAAAAAGTGTATGTTTTCTCTGCCGCGACTGTAGTGACCCTCCTTAAGTTTATTTAATTTAAGTTGTTAAAATAAAAACGAAACGGTTAGTTTTTTTATAATTTTTTAATTCGTCCATAAATTATATCTTAGAGAACATAGAAGATACAATTTGTAAAAACCAGGCATGCACGTTAACGTTAATTTTAACGGTAACCGAAATATTTTTTTTGTTTCGTTGAAACGAAATAAAAAAATAACGTTAATTCAAAAAACGAAAAATATTTATTTCGTTTCGGAGAAAACGATATAAAATTTGTTCGTTTTTTTCCCAATCAACCGTTGAAAATAACGTTAATTTTAACAAAAAAATTTCGTTTTTTTTCGTATCAGAAGAAATTTTTTTTAGCATAGGAGAAAATTATAGAAAATTTTTCGTTTTTCAACGAAACGAAATTTGATTTGATACATTTTTAACGTTATTTAAAAAAACGAAATAATTTTGATAATTTATTTTTCGGCGTCAACGAAACGAAAAAATTTTGTTGATTTCGTTGTGCATGTCTGGTAAAAACAGGTTTTGTGAAAAATTTTATAGGTAGACGTGGTAGAACATAAAAGTATCAATGTTTCACATAAGAATATACAGTGAATCAAAAAAGTTTAGGCACAAAGCAGTTATGAGTTTAAATTTGTTAGTACAACTTTTTCCAGTACACTTGCAGAAAAGAAAAGTATAAGCATTTAAAAAATAAACATTTCATTTTGTATTTACACCAAAATGAAAATTTAATTTCAATTTTAATTCGTATTAAATGTTACAATACTAAAAAAATATGATTTTGACATCAAAAAAGTTTAGGCACAAGTGATTATGTTTTTATTAAAGTGAGTAAATTTCAAGTCCTTGAATATTTGGCTAGACCTCCTTTGGCCTAAATTATCGCCTTATAACGTCTTCGCATTCTTACAGGTTTTGATGTCTTCTCTGGTGATATTATTGACCATTCGGTGCGTATGGCTTCCTTGAGCGCATTTTAGAAGTATTTTATTTGAGATTTCGTATTTTTTTCTAGTAAGTACCAAATATGCTGAATGGGGTTCATATTGGGTGCTTGCAAAGGTGTTTTTAGCTGATTTCAGAGCTAGATAAGCCATTCCAGCAAAAGATAAGACCAATTTTTTGGGTCGTTATCTTGTTGAAATTTATATTGTATCCCAGTTAGCCCCAATTTTTCAACACTGGGTGTCAAATACTCATTTAAAATATTCAAGCAAAGGTGTTTATCCATTTTATCATCAATAAAAATGAGATTCCTAACTCCAGACACCGCCAAATAGCCCTTAATCATTCGATTTCCGCCACTGTATTTCACTGTTTTTTTATGCTATTTTCCTACAGCTCTTTTTTTAGTTTTCTTAAACGGTTTTGAGCGCCATATGATGCAAACAAATTGTATTAAGATCCATCACTAAAAATAATACAATCCCAAAATGAATCCGGCTCATTTACGTAGGGTTTTGGGAACTCCAAACTCTTTTTTGTATTTGAAGCTTAAATTTGTAGCTTGCGCCGATAAACTCGTACCTGATATCCAGCTTCATTAAGTGTATCGCGAAGTGGTCGAGCATCAAAGTTTTTTCAAATCGTTGCTGTATTTCGTGGCACAATTTAACAGCTAAATTTTAGGGTTTTGAGTAACTGCAGGTGACCGTGGCATGCAGGTAAAGTGTGTGGCTTAGCATGCTCGGAGCCCGGGTTCGATCCCCAGCCGCGGCGAAAAAAGTTTTTTCAATAAAAAATTTTTCTGATCGGTCACCACCTCTCTGCAGACAATGGCAAACCACAGAGAGTAAAAAATGCCATGTCAAGCTTCTTGAGGACATGAACTTTAGCCGTTCGGAGTCGGCATAAAACATGTAGGTCCAGTTCTCGGTCAATTGTGTGCAAAATTTAATAACACACACAACACAATTGATCATAAGAAGCTCGGTCAAAGTCCTTTCAAGGGCTGAAATGGCCAATTTGTTCTTTTTTTTTTGAGTAACTGCAGGCACTACAATCTAATCCTGGTGTAGCGTTAAAATTTTGGCACGACCAGATCGGCTCTTACGCTTTACTTTACCGGTATTTTATAATGATTTATGATGTTACTGACACTTGAATATGATCTCTTTACTAATTTACCGGTTTCGCGATACGGTTTTTTCTATACATAAACATTTATTATTATTTTACGAACGTCAACCGAAATTTCTGTTCCATTGCTTATTTCTTCGCTCAATCTTTACCGAAACCGCTCAATCTTTACCGAAACCAACATCAACACTCAGTAAAAACTTTTAACAAATAACTTAAGCGCAAAAGTAAAGACAAAAAACCAAGAGATATTGTTAAATAAGAAACAACATGAGACACATACAAAGTGTGCCTAAACTTTTTTGATAAGGATTTTTCCTTCATCCGCTTAAATTTTGATTGGTAGTTTGAAGTAAAGAGACATTTTTGGATATTAAGAAAGAACTATTTCTAATGGTACTTACTTCATTAAAACTTTGGTCAAATTCGTTATTATTAGATACTTATGCAACACTTTTTTTCAGAAACATTGCTTGTGCCTAAACTTTTTTGATTCACTGTATATGTATAAGATTTTTGCTTTTAGGCTTTTATATTGGTGCAATAACTATGAAGCGATCTAATATTTGTGTTATGAACGATGAACGTATCTGTGAGTAAATTTTTGAAGTATTTTTATCTGTAATCTTCTATAGCCGGGTTCAACTGGCATGCCAAATTTTATTGTTAAGTTTTTTTATTTATTGGCAACATTTGTGTGTAAGTCAACCACTGTGCGTTGCTGGAGTCCATTAAAATTTATGAACACGTATTTTCCGCCGACTGCATTTTATTTAGCTACGAGTTGTCGGTGTTCATTTTTCGCTATATTTCGTTTATCAATTTGACATCAAATGAGTTTTCTTTGCCACTTAGCGGAACTTCATAAATTGAATTTAAATTGAAGAGAAAAGCACATTGAAACCAACTCTTGCTTTCCGCTACAGTTACTTCAAGTTTAATTAAAATATCACAACCTTTTGTATAAAACTATTTAATATTAATAATACTGCAGAGTATTTTGCTTGGACACAAAAATGTCACGAATAACTAATGCCACAGAGTTGTGCAGATAGCAGATAGAGCATGTAAAAAGCTAAATTTAGCACGTTCTGTTCTACTTGTGTTTTCAGGGCAACAAAATAAGCATGAGAGAAAAACGCTTGAGTTCGGAGAACTAAAATAGCAGAAATACTAATAATAGTAGAAATAAACATGTTTCCGTTTCCGCTTGAGCAGTAGAACCAAAAGTAAGTGTAAATACTGCAACACACTCGCACACACACGCACACTTATAAACACAGAGACCAGACCTACAGACAACTCTAAAAGATGTGACTGTGGAATATTGTAGCCACAGCGAGCAGCAAAGTAATTGGAAACAGTTATTTTGTTTAGTTTTTACTCTATTTGCAGAAACTTGCGACACAACAACACTAACAGTAACACTAACAACAACAACAACAATTATATTTAATAAGAACATCACGGACGCCACATTGGCTGGCGCACTACGGCCTCAGCGCACAGCACACTAACCAGTGTGCCATCTTGTGTGCTCCACAACAACAACATCAACAACAATCAAAGCTAAGCCTCACTTTTGCTCAACGAGCAGTGCTAGCTGCTTGTATAGCAATCAGCTTGCTTCATCATTACAAGTCATGCTCATCGCACCATACCATGTCATGCCGCTTAATGCTCTGTTGTGGACTTAAAATCTCAACATTTTTATTTGTGTGAGTGAAAATAAAATGCAGCCAGCTTTACAAATGTTGAGGCGATACTGTTGTGCTGTCTGTATGTATGTTTGACTATTTGGCTGTCCAACTGTTAGCCTGTCTCTTCAACTATTTGAGCAGAATTATTCATCGTCGTCGTCATCGTCGTTGTAGTCTGTTTGTTGCGCTCAAAGCGGAAACGACACGCCATTCATTCTGTTAGCCGGAAACGTACGCACAGCCAAAGCTTACAAATGCGACACCAAAATAGTTGAAATGATTTTTGTTCTTATTTCTTTTGTTTTTATACTTCGTATTATGCAATCAGCTGTCTTGACGCTGAGTAGGAAATTAACCAAATTGTATGGAGCACACAGAAGAATTATGTTGTACGAGAGTAGCTTCTGTGCCATGTTTTTAGGCAACTCGGAAGTAATAAAGAACTTGTTTAATAATTCATATGGAATAGTTTTCGTGTGATATATATAATTTTCAAATAAGACATTTATTTTTGGACATCTGTCTCGACAAGTGTTGCTTATTTGTGCCTGGAGTTATAAATTCAGTAACTGGAGTTCTTAATATAGTTTTTTTGATAACTTTTATATCATGTTCTCACTATCGTTATTTATGGCTCATTCTTGATTTAAGCATGTACAAATTAAGTAATTTTTCAGTGGAAAATCTGTCAATGAAATTACTTCGAAACTTAGTAGTTTATCATAAATTGCAAAATTACAGGCATGCACGTTAACGTTAATTTTAACGATAACCGAAATATTTTTTTGTTTCGTTGAAACGAACTCAAGAAAATAACGTCAATTCAAAAAACGGAAAATATTTATTTCGTTTCGGAGAAAACGATATAAAATTTTTTCGTTTTTGTTCCCAATCATAAAATTAAAATAACGTTAGATTAGGTTAGGTTAGTCCGGTTGCCTCTCATTGGAGTCTCACATAGACCATATGGTCCTTAGTGGTGCCGGTTTATGAAATCCTTGAGGGAATTAGTGAAAGTCTTCAAAGATTTGCGCCTTATTCGCAAATCTTAGGAGGGATTCTAGGGGAATTTTGGCTGCATCCTTAAGCGACGATAAAGTCGGTGAGCCTAAGTATTTAAGTCTCGATCTAAGTAAGGCGGGGCATGTGCAAAGAAGGTGCTCCAGGGTTTCCTGGGCACCTGGTTCCTTGCACTTCCTGCAGTTGTCATCCATGGTTATACCCAGCTTTTTAGCGTGGGCCGCCACCATGCAGTGACCTGTGAGAATTCCCACCAGTGTCCTGCTGTCCCTTCGAGTGCAAGCCAGGATAAACGACGTTCGTTTTCCGCATGCTGCATCGCACATGGTTTTTGAGATCTTGCATGTTGTCGTATCTCTCCATCTGCGACTTACTGCTTGTTTGGCTACGGTTTCGAGGTTTTTGTATAATTCCTGTAGTGGAATAGCAACGTGTTCTGTGAACTCTGATCCCAGCCCGGCACCTTCCTTTGCTAGTTTGTCTGCCATCGCATTTCCTTCAATGCCCCTGTGGCTTAGAACCCAAAAGATGCACACTCTCTTTGAAGTGTTCAATGCATCTAGTGCGTCCTTGCTTGCTAGGACATTTCTGGACTTGACGGCATCGGAACGCATGGATTTGATTGCCGCTTGGCTGTCAACAAAGATGTTAATTAAAGAGTGTTGAGTGTTTGTACTAAGAGCTATCTCTGCGGCCTTCCTGATGGCAAAAACCTCCGCCTGGAAGACACTGCAGTGGTCCGGTAATTTGTATGCTTGCCTTATATTGGGCTCTGCGCAATACACTGCCGCACCTACTCCAGCATTCATTTTGGAACCATCTGTGAATATGTTGACCGCCCTCTGGGCCTGTTTGATACCTTTGCGCCAGTCGGTTGGTCCTAGAAGTGTGGGTATTTTGGGTTCGAGAGTTGTGCTAGGGATCATGTAGTCTGTGCTACTGATTGCATCCTTGCCAAAGTAAGGGTGAGAGAACTCCTCCTTGGGGTGTTCCCCTGCGCACTTCTCTTACCATGGTTGTGGAACCCCACTCGGCTTGGACTCTTCTACAACTTAGTAGGTTGTCTATCCAGAGGTTGATTGCTGGTGGTGTATCGATCGCGCGTAATCCGTTTAGAATGGCCGTAGTTGACACATTGTTGAATGCACCTGAGATGTCTAGGAAAGCCCCTAGTGCGAATTCTTTGTTGTGGAGCGCTTTCTCTACATGGACTACTAGGTCGTGTAGTGCTGTCTCCACTGATTTTCTTTCGTATATGCGTGCTGGTTGGCTGCAAGCATCGGCCGGTTTGTGCCGTTTCTTATGTGCAGTTCTACTAGCTTCTCGAGTGTTTTGAGTAGAAAGGATGTTAAACTTATTGGCCTGTAGTCCTTTGGATACAGGTGGCTACTACAACCTGATTTTGGTATGAAGACCACCCTAGCTGTCCTCCAGGCTACAGGTACATAGTTAAGTCTGATGCACCCTTTATATATTATCTCAAGCCATTGAACGACTTTCAAAGTGGACGCTTTTAACATGGCTGGAAATATGCCGTCAGGTCCTGGGGATTTAAATTCTGAGAAAGAGTTTATAGCCCACTGGATTTTGTCTGGTGTTATTAGGTTCTGCGGAGTCTGTGACGGGATTGTCCAATCTCTCTCTGTGACGTGAGTGTCTGAGATTTCGGTACAGCCTGGAAAATGTGCTTTTAGAAGAGCATCTAGAGATTCCTGACTGTTTTTCGTCCATTCGCCATTGTCCTTCCGGACGTGACTCTGAATGGAGGGCTGTTTTGAGAGCAGCTTCCTGAGCCTTGCTGTGTCTGTAGTTTTCTCAATGCTCGAGCAGAAGTCCTTCCATGAGGATCTTTTTGCTCGCCGGACATTGCTTTTGAAAAGCTTGAGCCTCCATTTGTATTCCCCCCATATTTCCTCTTGGTCGGCTAATTTAGCCAGTTTGAAGAAATCTTTTAGGTCGCGTTAATTTCGTTAATTTCAAAAGAAAAATTTCGTTTTTTTTGAATCAGAAGAAATTTTTTTCTAGCATAGGAGAAAATAATAGAAAATTTTTCGTTTTTCAACGAAACGAAATTTGATTTGATAAATTTTTTAACGTTATTTAAAAAACGAAATAATTTTGATAGTTATTTTTCTGCCACAACGAAATGAAAAAATTTTGTTGATTTCGTTGTGCATGTTTGCAAAATTACCATCAAATCTATCCAAATATCACAAGCTGTCATTCAGAATAAAGAATAAACTCAAAATAAAAACTGTCAAAGAAATTAAAATAAAATAAAAAAATGCGAGCTGTCACCAAAATTTCAAAATATATTACGAACAGTAGTTTATTTAAGTCAAGAAATTTAGAACAAATTAACTTATTTATGCCGAAATATGAACGTAGTATAAGTTTGGTTTTTTTTTATTATTTTTTATTTAAATTTTATAAAATGATGGTTCTTAAATTGAAGAACTAAGATCTAGAAAATATTTTTCATTTCAGTTATTCTGATGCCAATAACAATCTTTTGACTACCCATTTGCACAAAAATAATTTATTTATTAATTGATATTCCAGAAAGCTTCAAGTATTTAAAATTTGGAATGCTTTGACTGGTTTAATTTTTCTGATATTATTTTGAGACTTTTACTATTTATTTTCAAATTAAAATTCTTGAATGTTGTGGTTTTTATATCGATTTAAACCCATTTTTTTTAGACGTTTGAGTTGTTCCAGTTCAATTTTCAAATAGTTCTGAAAAATCTCAAAATTTTCTTTCAAAGCATTGAAAAATTTCGCTAAATTATATTGTAAATACACAAAAAAGTAAGTATTGAGCTTTTTCCATCAGTTTATATAGAAACAAAATTTAATTGAAAGAGAAAAACATAATAAGAGGTTGAAAATCTCCTCAAATGTTCACCAACCACGATTTGTAATACCATAAATTAAAATAAAAAACCAGAGAAACGTAGACGCAAGACCGTTATGATGGTGAAATTGATCAAACGAGTGGTACGGTACTAAAAAGCCAGGAGTTGCAGCTAGTATGGGTTTATCAATAAGATTACGAAATGGAACATAAAAGCAAACTTACGAAAAAGTAGTTCGCTGGATCTAAATCCGATTGAAAATTTGTGATGTGATGTTAAAAAAGCATTGCTAACTCTAAACCTTCAAACAAACATCAGCTTTGGGAAGAGGTTGAGCGAATTAGTACTCCATACCTATCAAGAAATGTCAGGATCTTGTGAACTCAATGCCTCGTCGTTGTTAAGCAGTAATTTCTAACAAAAGTCATACAACTAAGTATTAATTACAAGAAAGAAAGACAATTTATCTGAACTGTGAAGTTAATTTCCAAATTTTTGAAGTGAAACTTCTTTGGTGGTGAGTGTAATTTCAAGGTCTCTTATTCGTGACGCTAGGCTAACGTTTTCAATTCATATGAAGATTTTCAAAAAATTATTGACGCAATCGAGAATTGAACCCGGACTTTCATTACTATGCATATCATAAGAATCAGATACGCTATCATTGAACCACACATACACATAATATATAAGCAAACATAATGTAATTAATTTGACCGAGTTGAACTGGTGAACCAAATATAATTATTATTGGTCTAGTATATCACAGACACAAACCATGTCTCAAGAACGCGTTTTAGTCCGTAACATTTCATTTTCATTTTAAGAGTATGCAGGGAAAATTTATTTATTTAAGCTTGGAATGCTGTACATTACATTACATAATATAACAACTGTGTGGAGAAAAAGCAACAGAATGACAGATACTTCTTTCATTTACAACTGTTATAAATGCTTAAATAACATTAATAAACTTATAATTTTATTGCAACACTTACTGCATATTTTTTTTTGTTGAATAAAAAATCCTAGCGGAAAAAAATCGACTGCTTGTTCACTGCATACTGGGCTTAAAGCTTAATTTGAAAGAACATATCATAATGTTAATTGTTATCAAAATACGAGTACTATGCAAATGCAATCTAGCATTCAAAAAGTGACAAAGTTGAGAAAACATTCGAAAGCAACTAAAATATCAACTGAACGCGATGTAAACAGGGATCGAAAATAACTGTTATTTTACAATTTGTAAATTAAAGAGACACAGTGAAAAAAATTGTCGAAGGACTTTTTCAAATATACCAATTTGTTACGAATGTCCTCAGCCGCACGAATATTAAGTGCCTTTTAAATTTTCGACTGATTTTTTAAAAGTTAAAAGTTAACTGTTATTTTTTGCCTTGGATTTTTTCGGAGAAAAATAAACGTTCTTTTGACTTTTATTTTATCGGTTAAAAATAACAGTCATTTTATGATTTTTATCTTTTCGGTCAAAATTATCAGGCAATTTGTGTTTTTTTAAAGACCGCTTGACAGATTGAACTGTTGACACCTTGACTAAATGTCTCACCGATAGGATGGGAAAATACTGGTATCAATAATTTTTTAGTCGGTAAAATTACCTTTGAAAAAATACAAATTGCCTGATATTTTTGACTGAAAAAATAAACGGTAGAAAATAACCATTATTTTTGACCAATAAAATAAAAATCAAAAGTAACTGTTACTTTTGCTAAAGAAATATAATGCACCAAATAACTTCTATTTTTGTCGGAAAAAATAAAAGTTAAAAGATAACAGTGAATATGTGACTTTTTCGATAAAAACCATAACCGGTATGGTCCCTGGCTGCATTGAAATATTGAATAAGCATAATATTATTCCATTTCGAATTGAATGAATTTCTTTTCAGATACTTTCTCTTTCTATTTTACACTAAAATCTCTCTTATTTTTTACTGTTTAAGAAGTTTCACTTCTGCCAGGTGTACGTTGCTACACGCGAGTTTTTTTTTTGTTATTTCTCTATTTTTGTTGAACTTTTTATTATCACTACTATTTTTTTTGGCCGCTGTAATATGACGCAAGTGGCAAATATTTTAAGTTGTTTCGAGCTAAAAGCTTGTTTTTGTTCAGAGTTTTTGTTAAATAAAAGATAAGACATGGAGAATACTAATTCTTAACAAAAATTATTAAATCCAAGAACGCGCGACTTTTATTTTAAATTTTTGTAGAAACGTTGTGGGCACTACTATTATTTTGACCGCAGCTGTATATCCATCATACCATACCATTAAGTTGCATTTCTTGTAAAAACTTTTATCAAAAAATTTTAAATAACAATTTGTAAAGAAAAGACTAATGTCAGTTTGCTGTTTAATGCCATGTTTTCGTTTTGTTTGAGTTTAACCGAAGCTGTTCACACAGAGATGTGTTGGCAGAATTGAGTTTATTGTGGATTGAAATGATCGCCAATTTTTAGAATTTCGCTCAAATCTCAGCTTTTTCGGCCCATACTGACTAACTGATGAGAAAACCTCATCTTCTAAACTTGTCCAAGTTTTTTTATTTGCTTTCTGGCTTATTTTTGTTGATAATAAAGCTTTTGTTGACATTTCTAATTGGTCAATATTCCGAATGCACCTAAAATCGTATTAAATGCATCTTTTTATCTAAGCATTAGCATACTTTTAGGCATTTCTCAAATTGAGTTTTTGTAAATGTAGAAAGCAAGCTGAGCTTAGTTGCGTTTTCTCCTGCATAACTGCACTGGAAACGCAAGCGTTTATATTGAGTTCAAGGGCAAAACCCAACTTTGTATTGCAAACGCAAACTAAACTCCCTGTGTAGACATGGTATAAGACGAACAACAAAGCACCAAGGTGACTACCTTATGGGACACCAGAGGTAGCTGTAAAAGATTCTGAAAGAAAAAAACAAATTGTCCATTTAAGCCCTTGAAAGGACTTTGACCGAGATTCTTATGATCTTATGAAAATCAGTTTTTTTTCTGATAATTTTCTTATATCTATTATATTGATCAACCGATTTGTATAACTATGACTAATTTCAATGAAGAAATACTAGACCTTTCAATTTTTGCACATTCAATAACAATATATTCGACAGTTTTGAAGATATCGACGTTCAAGGTCAAAAATTTCTCAATTTTACGTAGGCTGCTCTTTTGAAACAATTGTATCTTTCATATTTTTCAACGAATTTACAAAAAATTTTTTTTTGTTAGAAAATCTCTGAAATTTTAATAAACATTTTAGTTTTTATAATAAATTTTAATTTAGAGTTTTTATTTACTTTTCGCTAAGATATTATTCCAGAAAAAGGGAAAAATAAATAAATATGGAAATGTGCGTGTATGTGTCTGGGAAAAATGCTTCTTAAGCAATTCAATAATTTCAATTCAAAAATATAAGAATTTGTTTATTTGTAAAAAGACAAAATTTTCTCAAATCGAAAATGTGTGTCTTTGATAATTTACTCCCCCCAAGATTTTTTCAGATCCGCCCCTGGTTTGAGCACAGTTCCTTAATGCAGAGTAGTATTTGTAGTTTAGTTCATTGTTATGACTTGTGAATGACTGACTGAAGAAATTTGCAAATATTTTTTTGATTATTTCCGGGTTGTCTGAGCAGACATCTAAAAAACATAAGTAAAGATAGTCGTAGTCGTCCGATTTTTTTTTTTGGTATTTATGAAATTATATTGTAGAAGCATTAAGCAAGATAAGACTCTTATAGATTTTTACTGAGAGCAGAAAAAAGGTTTGTAGCAGTCGAAAATTGTTCATAGAAGTGAGCAACAGCATTATCAACACTTTTATGAGCATTATTGAAAAGATATTGAAAATCGATTGTTCTAAACAAAATTTCTAGTTTTACAAAATCAGATTTCCGAAAGTTAAAGCTGTACGCATGCTCAAATTGTGTGTTAATGATGTTATTGTTGTAACTATTAGTTGAATAGAGTTGGATGGTAGATACCACGAAGAGTACATCATTTTCTGAATCTGAATCTGAATAAAAGACAAGGTCCCAACAGCTTTGAATTGGATATTACTTTTCTCAACACCTAAGAATAAAGTCTCAGACCAGCTTAAAAATGTTTATACATGGTAATTGTCATGTAGCAATTACAGAAAAAAATTTACTCCGGCACAGATAATTGAAAACGCGATCGGTGCTTAAGGGCTTTACATATTAATAATTTATAGCATCGCCTGAGGTCGAAATTTGACCTATTTTGTGGTTAAAATAAATTTATATTATTAAAATATATTATTAGATCAGACTAATATCAAAATTTTTGCGCACTGGTCGCATATCTCCTGTACATATTGGAAGAAGACAGAGTAAAACTTCGTGGCAGGATGACTCTTTGATCAAGAGGACAATTCATGATGACCCTACAATTTCTTCTGGAGAAGTAAAAAATAAAAAAAAAAACAAATTGGCCATTTCAGCACTTGAAAGGACTTTGACCGAGCTTCTTATGATCAATTGTGTTGTGTGTGTTATTAAATGTTTGCACACAATTGACCGAGAACTGGACCTACATGTTTTATGCCGACTCTAAACGGCTAAAGTTCATGTTCTCAAGAAGCTTTAAATGGCATTATTTACTCTCTGAGGTTTGCCATTGTCTGCAGAGAGGTGGTGACCGATCAGAACAATTTTTTTTTGAAAAAACTTTTCGCCGCGGCTGGGGATCGAACCCGGGCTCCGAGCATGCTAAGCCACACACGTAACCTGCATGCCACGGTCATCACGTAGAAAAAAATCAAGTAAAAAATCACTGTATAGATATATGCGTAACAACGATCCGAAAAAGAGCAGTAGAAGCCGGATTATTCAGTCGAAGACCAGCAAAAAAGCCATTCATATCGTCTAAAAATAGGAAAGCCAGACAGGAGTGCTGAAAAATGGAAGACTGTGTTGTTTTCTGACGAAACGAAGTACAACCTTAAAGATTCGGATGGAATACGACGTGTACGCAGACCAAAAGGGGAAAGATTAAATCATAAGTAGCCACTGCAAGGCCACTGTTAAGCACGGAGGAGGAGGCAGTGTTATGGTCTGGGGTTGCTTCACTGGTCAAGGAATTGGGCCAATTCATTTGATTGAAGGAATTATGGATTGTTTTATGTACGTTGACATTCGAAAAGTTGTGATGCTGCTGATATGCTGAGGAAGAGATGACAATTAAATGAAGATTTCAACAGGACGACGAACCGAAACACACTTCTAAAGTTTAAAAGGAATGGCTTCGTAACAATAGGATTTAAGTTCTTGATTGGCCTACCCAATCACTCGATTTAAATTCTATTGAAAACTTGTGGGAGATCGTCCATATAAAAATTAAAGAGATAACTGCAAAGCAAAAAATGATTTATTCCAAGCCATTAAAATAGCCTGGAATGGAATATCGCAAGATATCATTAATAATTTAATTTCCTCTATGCCTAAAATATGTGCTTGTGTTAAACAGAAAATAAAGGGTTCACAACTAAATACTAAATTTTAAAGTTTTAATTTACCTTAAGGAGGAGGTGCTTTAGTGTTCTATGTTTAATTTTAACAATGAAACTATTTTTTTGTTATAACATTTTTATTTAAAATACTCTGAATTTTTTATATTTTTGTTTATATTAATAAAGGTATAAATCAGGAACCGAAAATAACTGTTATTTTACACTTTTCAAATGAAAAAGACATAATGAAAAAATTGTCAAAGGGCTTTTTCAAATATATCATTATGATAAAAATGGCCTCAGCTTCACGAATATTAAGTGGCTTTTAAATTTTCGACTGGTTCTATAAAAGCAAAAATTAAACTGTTATTTTTTGCCTTTTATTTTTTCCGACAAAAATAACGGTTATTTTTGACTTTTAGTTAATCGGTCTAAAATATCAGGCAATTTGTTTTTTTTTAAAGACCGCTTGACCGGTTAAAAAACTAATGATACCATGTGTAAAAAAATAACTGTTATTTTTGACCGATAAAATAAAAGTCAAAAGTAACTGCTATATTTGCCCGAAAAAATATAAGGCACAAAATAACTTTTATTTTTGTCGGAAAAAATAAAAGATTACAGTTAATATGTGACTTTTTCCATAAAAGCCATAACCGTCACGGTCCCTGGTATAAATAAATAAAACTTATATTTAACATAAATTAATAACGTTGTTTTCATAAAAAAGTAAATATTTGAATTAAATACTCTTAGAAGGTGCTTTAGTTTTGGCCAATATTGTAGATACTTTTGTACTAGAGACCCACTAATGGTTGATTTAAAAAGAAATTCAAGCTTATTAAGAAACTTGAGTTTTTGAATATAGAAAACGTCATTCCTTTTCTTCATTCTGCAGAAGCAGCAGCCACTCTCCATGACGAGCTTAACATGCTGCTCAGTGTTCTGAATATATCGGTATCGTTCATCATTTCAGCAGAAACAGCAATATTTTCAGAAACTTGCCTCAAAAGTATCACAGCGTCAGCGAATGAACGTGATTTGAATATATTTTGGCGATGATATTTGTCGAAAATCGAGTAACGCAACAACTGTAGTACAAGAAAATACTGCACACAATTATGCGAGATAAAGGTATGAAAAAATTCGCATTTATAAGACTATGAGCAAAGTACTACGAGCTGGTTGGATGGTACGAATATTTCACGGAACCGCCGTACACTTTCGTTAGCAAAATAAACCATAGAAAACTTTACTGTTTCTGGTGAAATGATGGAAGAGCTTCACAGTGATTGTCATCATATTTGAAAGAAAATTCAACAAACTTTAAGAAAAATTCAGAAAAATTTGAAACAGAAATTTTTGAAGTAATTTTAATTTTTGAAAAAAAAAAACTTGAGTTGAATCAATTCAAAAGCTGTGTCTAAGCTGTTTTTACAAAATTTTGTTTCTATCGTTTAGAAGTTTGGGAATGTACTGCAGAAGATATACCGTAATCTACTGCATTAAAACCATTCAAGGGCTGAATTGACTAAATCGTTGTTTTTTACCACAAAAAAAATTTTTTAAATTGTTGTTTGGAATGTTTATGAAAAAATGTTGGTCACTTGATGCATTTTCAGAACCCGTAAAAATTATTTTTTTTTTAAAAAGTCTTGACTATATAAATCGAGACAAAAGTATTTAAAAATTAAGGGTTTCTCATTTAACTTTTATGCTTCAACTCTTTGAATTTGCAACACTTGCAAAACATTAAAACAATCAAAAGCATCACATTATTGTTTGCTTTATTGAATAGTGCAAGTCGTTCTCAGTTGTTTTTGGTCAATAACATTGAGCTCAAAAGAGGCATTAGTCCGAACGCCCACTTAGCTTTTATGAATAAATTGTTCATTTTACACACAATTTTATGCTGCTCTTGTATTGCAGAATACACTTTGCCAGAGTTCTTTTCATGCTGTTTGTTGAAAATGTATTTTTTATTTTTCATTAAAATGTTCATTAATATTTTTGCCATAAATCTTTTACAGTGTTGCGTGCCAATACTTGACCATTTATAAAAGCAACACTTTTGGTCTGCAGTCATTTTAAGCAGCCCCCAACAAACCACAACATCAACCTCAACCACAACATGAATGAATGAATAACATGCGATGCCAAATGTAGTTGATGGTGTTGTTTAACTATAGTTGTTGTTATGGTTGTTGTTGTTATTGGTTTTGTATGGGTACAGGTTGTGCAAAGTGTCGATGAAATGAAAATTGTTATTGTAATCAGTGCAGGATGAAATTGTTGCAAAATTAATTATTGAAACAATCAATTTTTACAGTCGAACAACAACAAGAAGTCGTTGTACACAACCTGTTTCAAATATTGCACAATCAATGCAGGCGGGCATTTGCAACAGTGTTGCCAACATTAACAATATAAATTGGTTTCGTAATTTTCATATATTTTTATTTGTTGGTTTTTTTTTGTAATATGATTTTGTGGCTTTTGTGGGCGTTGTTGTCATTGTGAATGTTGTTCATTGGGGTATTTTATTTAAAATTAAAAAAAATTGTGGTGTTACGTGGTGTGAATTGTGGTGGAAGGCTAACATGTGTGGCAAACAATAGCATGCAGCATTGGGTGAAAATTTAAATAACATGAACCTTGCAGGGTGTTATGGAAAAAAGTAGTAGGAATGTGTAAATTGTTTGAAATTTTAAACGCTTTTTCTTTGAGTGTATTTCTAAAAGCCAGTTTATACGTTTTTTTCTTTTCTAAACTAATCCAATTTTTGTCAAATAGCTCTGAAAAACCCGCGTAAAAGTTTTAAATTATATCAAAACTCTCAGCCTTAAAATAAGCAGTAAAACCACTTGGCTTTTTTGTGTTGTTTTTGTTATTGTTGTTGTTGTTTATGCTAAAATATAATAATTTGCTGTCAAAAACGACACACAAAACATGCACACACAAAAAAAAAAAACATTTTCTGTTAGTTGTTATTGTTGCTAATTTGTTAAGCTTTTGAGCTGCCTTAAAAACTCTTTAACACCCTTGCTTTGCTCTACACCCTAGAGAACTTTGCCTCATCTGCCGCGGCTTGCCGCTGGCTAGAGTTTTCAAATTTATCAAAATTTTTTTATTTCTTTTTTTATTAAACACGCACGCTGTGTGCGTTGGTTTTGAAAGGGGAGGGCGAGAAGCTGTTCGGAGGCGAACCTAGTCAACAGCTGATGCTGTATTGTTATGCTGGTGGGCAGAGTATTGTGCCCATTGAGACGCTGAATGACCCTAACGTAGCATGGGAATAAAAAGCAAAACTTTGCAACAAAAGAAGCAAGCAAATAAAAGAAAAAAAAAAAACATAATAAAATACAAAAATGAAGAAAGAATTTAAAAAGTCGCAGTTATCATGTGGCCTGCGTTTCCGTTTGTTGCTACTGTGTGTCATGTAACGTTCATGGCTTCCGTTTCCGCAGCGCTTTCACAATTTTATGCCTGAAAATGCGGCAGTTTTTAACATTTATGTTTGTTAAATTTTATTTTCATCAAAAATAAACGATGGTGTTAAGCAATTTGTGCACAAAATAAAAATATGCTGTTGCATATTTATAGGCACGCCAAAGCGTATATCGCATGTCAGCAAGTAAATAAAAGCTCGCGTGCAGAGCAAATAAATTCAATTTTTGACGCCTGTAAATATGCAATGCCATAAAAATGTTGCCTTAAATTGAGAAAAAAAATGTAAAATATTGGCTATAATTTTAATTTTATCGAATATTTTTATTGAACTTTATGCGAATAGTTTTGATGGTCTTGGTAATGGTGTTGGTATTATTTTGAACTTCTTCATCAATTTCACACTAAAGCTGAATAATTTTCCATATTTAAGTGGTTTGCATTAAAAAAGTTTTCACACTCAAAACTTTTCAAAGTAAACCTCGAGCGACTTGAAGCGCCTGGCTGGCTGTCTAAATGTTTGACTGCGTGAGAGTGAGTAAGTATGGTTGCATGGCTGTATGTGCTACGTTTATGTGTGTGTGTTTGCGTTTAATATAAATTTTGCTTGCGGCTAAACTTTTGCAACACTTGGCCGCACAGCTTTCTGCGTTTGCATTTAATTCTGTCATCACCTCAAATTATTGCAAAGTCAAAACTAGGAAAATTTCATTCAAGTTTTAGCAAAGTTTTTAATTCTTCATCAATTTTCAATTTTGCACAAAACAAAAACTTTGATAGATAAATATTTTGATTTAAATAAAGCGATGTGCTGTGCATAAAATGAGAAAAACAAATAATTTTATATAAAATATGTTCCTATTAGAATTTAAATATATGCATGTATCTTATATTGGCAGTTTGTTGATTTAACAATGAAATGTTTTCCGTTTAAACCAAGCAAAAACGTCTTAAACAGCATTTCAATTTAATGTTTTTTATTGACAATGACAATGACAATGACAATGACAATGACAATGAGAATGAGGATGAGAATGAGAATGAGAATGAGAATAAGAATGAGAATTAGAATGAGAATGAGAATGAGAATGAGAATGAGAATGAGAATGAGAATGAGAATGAGAATGACAATGACAATGACAATGACAATGAGAATGAGAATGAGGATGAGAATGAGAATGAGAATGAGAATGAGAATGAGAACGAGAATGAGAATGAGAATGAGAATGAGAATGAGAATGAGAATGAGAATGAGAATGAGAATGAGAATGAGAATGAGAATGAGAATGAGAATGAGAATGAGAATGAGAATGAGAATGAGAATGAGAAGCAGAACAAGAATAAGAATGAGAGTGAGAATGAGAGTGAGAATGAGAATGAGAAGGAGAATGAGATTGAAAATGAGAATGAGAATGAGAATGAGAATTAGAATGAGAATGAGAGCGAGAATGATAATAAGAATGAGAAAGCAAATGAGAATGAGAATGAGAATGACAATGACAAAAATTATAAATGATAAATGAAAAATAATAATAGTTTATGTGAGTTATACAATTGTGGCATATTGATTTGTTATTAAGTTTATAATTCTTAAAGAACATATTCTTTAAGAATTATATTTAGAGCTTAATGCCAAATAATTCATGAAGTAACAGGCTTGCTGCAACAACAAAAATTCTTTACAAAAGAACCGAGCAGACTAGACTTTGGTTTATAATTAATAGTTTATAATTCTTAAAAAACATATTTTTCAAGAATTATATTTAGAGCTTGATGCCATATACTTTGTGAAGCCAAAGAGGTTGATATAAGAACAATGTTCTTGTTTGGCATCAAGCTCTCAATATAATTCTTGAAAAATATGTTTTTTAAGAATTATAAACAAATATAAACAATTAAAATGCCACAATTTTTTAAGTCATAGCAAAATAATAATGTTCACTCAATGTTTATTTCAATGTCGATGTCAATGTCAATGTTCAAATCAAGTCGATCTCACTTCCATGTAAGTATCAAGAATGACTTCGAACTTTGATTTCGATGTATTTTTTCATGTTTATTTTGATTTTGATTTTGTTTTTGTTTTTGTTTTTGTTTTTGTTTTTGTTTTTGATTTTGATTTTGATTTTGATTTTGATTTTGATTTTGATTTTGATTTTGATTTTGATTTTGATTTTGATTTTGATTTTGATTTTGATTTTGATTTTGATTTTGATTTTGATTTTGATTTTGATTTTGATTTTGATTTTGATTTTGATTTTGATTTTGATTTGGATTTTGATTTTGATTTTGATTTTGATTTTGATTTTGATTTGTATTTGGATTTGGATTTGGATTTGGATTTGGATTTGGATTTGGATTTGGATTTTGATTTTGATTTTGATTTTGATTTTGAATTTGATTTTGATTTTGATTTTGATTTTGATTTTGATTTTGATTTTGATTTTGATTTTGATTTTGATTTTGATTTTGATTTTGATTTTGATTTTGATTTCGATTTTGATTTTGATTTTGATTTTGATTTTGATTTTGATTTGGATTTTGATTTTGATTTTGATTTTGATTTTGATTTTGATTTTGATTTTGATTTTGATTTTGATTTTGATTTTGATTTTGATTTTGATTTTGATTTTGATTTTGATTTTGATTTTGATTTTGATTTTGATTTTGATTTTGATTTTGATTTTGATTTTGATTTTGATTTTGATTTTGATTTTGATTCTGATTTTGATTTTGATTTTGATTTTGATTTTGATTTTGATTTTGATTTTGATTTTGATTTTGATTTTGATTTTGATTTTGATTTTGATTTTGATTTTGATTTTGATTTTGATTTTGATTTTGATTTTGATTTTGATTTTGATTTTGATTTGGATTTTGATTTTGATTTTGATTTTGATTTTGATTTTGATTTTGATTTTGATTTTGATTTTGATTTTGATTTTGATTTTGATTTTGATTTTGATTTTGATTTTGATTTTGATTTTGATTTTGATTTTGATTTTGATTTTGATTTTGATTTTGATTTTGATTTTGATTTTGATTTTGATTTTGATTTTGATTTTGATTTTGATTTTGATTTTGATTTTGATTTTGATTTTGATTTTGATTTTGATTTTGATTTTGATTTTGATTTTGATTTTGATTTTGATTTTGATTTTGATTTTGATTTTGATTTTGATTTTGATTTTGATTTTGATTTTGATTTTGATTTTGATTTTGATTTTGATTTTGATTTTGATTTTGATTTTGATTTTGATTTTGATTTTGATTTTGATTTTGATTTTGATTTTGATTTTGATTTTGATTTTGATTTTGATTTTGATTTTGATTTTGATTTTGATTTTGATTTTGATTTTGATTTTGATTTTGATTTTGATTTTGATTTTGATTTTGATTTTGATTTTGATTTTGATTTTGATTTTGATTTTGATTTTGATTTTGATTTTGATTTTGATTTTGATTTTGATTTTGATTTTGATTTTGATTTTGATTTTGATTTTGATTTTGATTTTGATTTTGATTTTGATTTTGATTTTGATTTTGATTTTGATTTTGATTTTGATTTTGATTTTGATTTTGATTTTGATTTTGATTTTGGTTTTGATTTTGATTTGATTTAAACAATACTAAACCTTTTGTGACAGCTAATGAAGAAATATAAAAAACTTACTTTAATACTTTCATAACTGCTTTGGTGATAGCGTATTTTGGTTTCTTTGGGGTGGTGTGAAATTCTATTGAGCAAAAGTACTCAAGAGGAATATTATTGCATTAAAAAGTGTAACGGTTTTAATGCAAAGAAAGGTGTTTTAAGAAAAAACGGTTGTTTTTGATGTATAAGGTAGATTCGAACCCCACATCGTTGAGTTTTAAGGGTCAGAACGTGTACCGAAATGATTCACCATTGAAGTGTTAATGTTTTACCAGAAGTCATAAAGTCGATAAAGCCAATGCTTTTACAAAAACTGTACAGCAGGTACTTGATTTTA
Source organism: Tetanocera ferruginea (assembly GCA_958299015.1). NCBI lineage: Eukaryota > Metazoa > Arthropoda > Insecta > Diptera > Sciomyzidae > Tetanocera > Tetanocera ferruginea. Next base: position 3,391,030 of record OY282641.1, read on the forward strand.
AAATTCTCGAGAGCTTTGAATACTAAACGATTTATGTTAGAAATTGAGGTTTTACTTACGAAATTAATTTATCAGAAAAAAAGAATATTATATTCTTGAATTCTATTATATGCATTGAATTATTCTATGAGAATTTTTAGAAAAAATGTCAAAACTACATAGGTAAAAACAAAAAAAAAAAAAACAAATTGGCCATTTCAGCCCTTGAAAGGACTTTGACCGAGCTTCTTATGATCAATTGTGTTGTGTGTGTTATTAAATGTTTGCACACAATTGACCGAGAACTGGACCTACATGTTTTATGCCGACTCCGAACGGCTAAAGTTCATGTCCTCAAGAAGCTTTACATGGCATTATTTACTCTCTGAGGTTTGCCATTGCCTGCAGAGAGGTGGTGACCGATTAGAAAAAATTTATTGAAAAAAACTTTTCGCCGCGGCTGGGGATCGAACCCGGGCTCCCAGCATGCTAAGCCACACACTTAACCTGCATGCCACGGTCACCACTACATAGGTACCAAACATTTATTTACGTAAATGTGAGCTATTAAAACCTTTATAGCTTAAAATTCTTTAGGAGCTAAAATGCCATTTATTAAACAAATTTTTTTTTTTTTAACATTAAAGCATTCATTAATTTTAACATTCGTTTTACGAGAACGAGCAAAGTTTTATATTTTAGCACGTACTTACCAACAATAAGACATAAAACCAAAATTTCAAATGAAGCATAAAAACAAAGGCACTGCATTAAAATCCATGACAATTCATAAATATTTTTATAGATATATATACATACATATATACAAAATAATATGCCTTCTTGAGTTTGAGTATTTTAGTCACGTATTTTTCATTAGAACTGCATGAATGCATGTATTAAAATAAGTATGAATGAATGAATGTCTGTTTGTTTGAATGACTTTTAATGTGAGCGTTTAACCTTCTAACACCTAACCTTAGCACACAAACATAAGCAGCACAAGCACAAACATACGCACGCACTGCCTTACACAGCAAGATGAAAAAAAGCTGCTGAACACTTGGATACCGCAGTTAAACGCCTTAATGTATGCAATAAAATAAAACACACAAGTCATAAAAATAAAAATATACAATTTCTTATACTACTCTAACCCACTCACATAACCATCGCACACACATAAATAAAGACATGGAAAAATTGGCAATAAAAAACAAGTACAACAAAATTTGGACATTTACACACTGCAAGCAAATAAAACACTCTGTAAAAAAAACTTATCTCAAATTTAATGAATTCAAATTAAAATGCATATCTTTTCTTTTCTCTCCCCGCCTCCCCTAAAACTCAACACATATTTAGTTGCTGACGACAAATTAATGTAGAATGCGTTACAACAGCAGAAACGTAAACATGTGTGCATAAAATAAACCAGAAGTCGTTAACGTTGCCGGATGGTTGCTGCAGAAAAACTGTTCTAAATACCGCAGAGAGACCAAAAAACAACAAACAGTTGTTGCCTGCACTAGAATTTTTGCTCATTAGCATCAATGCAGAAACTACAAGCAGGTACAAAAACAACAACAACAACTTTAAAAAAATTAAACATTAAAACATCAAGTTCCTAAGTTTGACTAAAAACAAATATTTAAAATACTATCAAAATAATAAAAGCAGCCAAAAAGTATGCAACATAAACAACAACGATAACAGTAGCAGCAGACATAAAGGAACAGACAAAAACAAAACACACTCTAAAAACTTAGCGGAAAAACAAACACACAACCTAACTTAAGTGCTAATTACAGGCAGTTGTGCTAAACAGCAACAACAATTTCAAGGACAAACAACAGCAGCAGAAGCCAGCCACTAGTAAATGATGGCCTTTGAAGTGGCGCTTTTAGTGCTGCCAAAAGACGACGCTACAAATATGGAAGTATTTTTAAGAATTACGACTTCATGAACACTGAACGGAAAACTTGAAAGAAACTCATATTTATTAAATAATATTCAAACAACGTGTGTCATAAAACAGATGCGACAACGCTCAAAGGACATTTGATAATAATTTAATTGCAAGAGCTTTTGCTACCTAATAAGTTACGAGAAGAACATTTTTCAAGTAATTCCTAAGTACAGCTAATTAAAAGCTTGAGTGACATATTTGGATCGTATCGTTACGTTGAAAGAAGCAGCGACACAGCGAAGCAATGCCTGAGCAGGACAATTACGATGATGAGGTACTTTTAAGATTTATTTGCTTTTGGCAAATAATTACAAAATAATTCAATTATAAAGTTGTTTTTACAAATAAACATTACGCTTAAGCTTCTCAGAAACGGATTGTACAAAATGTACGAAACAAACATATATTTTACTTAAAAATGAAGTCAAATTAATTAAATATAAAATATAAAAAGTTATATTCGATGCGAACTTTAGTTCAATAAAAATTAAAATTAAAATAAAAACCAAAATCAAAATCAAAATCAAAATCAAAATCAAAATCAAAATCAAAATCAAAATCAAAATCAAAATCAAAATCAAAATCAAAATCAAAATCAAAATCAAAATCAAAATCAAAATCAAAATCAAAATCAAAATCAAAATCAAAATCAAAATCAAAATCAAAATCAAAATCAAAATCAAAATCAAAATCAAAATCAAAATCAAAATCAAAATCAAAATCAAAATCAAAATCAAAATCAAAATCAAAATCAAAATCAAAATCAAAATCAAAATCAAAATCAAAATCAAAATCAAAATCAAAATCAAAATCAAAATCAAAGTCAAAATCAAAATCAAAATCAAAATCAAAATCAAAATCAAAATCAAAATCAAATGACAAATGACAAATGACAAATGACAAATGACAAATGACAAATAACAAATGACAAATGACAAATGACAAATGACAAATGACAAATGACAAATGACAAATGACAAATGACAAATGACAAATGACAAATGACAAATGACAAATGACAAATGACAAATGACAAATGACAAATGACAAATGACAAATGACAAATGACAAATGACAAATGACAAATGACAAATGACAAATGACAAATGACAAATGACAAATGACAAATGACAAATGACAAATGACAAATGACAAATGACAAATGACAAATGACAAATGACAAATGACAAATGACAAATGACAAATGACAAATGACAAATGACAAATGACAAATGACAAATGACAAATGACAAATGACAAATGACAAATGACAAATGACAAATGACAAATGACAAATGACAAATGACAAATGACAAATGACAAATGACAAATGACAAATGACAAATGACAAATGACAAATGACAAATGACAAATGACAAATGACAAATGACAAATGACAAATGACAAATGACAAATGACAAATGACAAATGACAAATGACAAATGACAAATGACAAATGACAAATGACAAATGACAAATGACAAATGACAAATGACAAATGACAAATGACAAATGACAAATGACAAATGACAAATGACAAATGACAAATGACAAATGACAAATGACAAATGACAAATGACAAATGACAAATGACAAATGACAAATGACAAATGACAAATGACAAATGACAAATGACAAATGACAAATGACAAATGACAAATGACAAATGACAAATGACAAATGACAAATGACAAATGACAAATGACAAATGACAAATGACAAATGACAAATGGCAAATGACAAATGACAAATGACAAATGACAAATGACAAATGACAAATGACAAATGACAAATGACAAATGACAAATGACAAATGACAAATGACAAATGACAAATGACAAATGACAAATGACAAATGACAAATGACAAATGACAAATGACAAATGACAAATGACAAATGACAAATGACAAATGACAAATGACAAATGACAAATGACAAATGACAAATGACAAATGACAAATGATAAATGATAAATGACAAATGACAAATGACAAATGACAAATGACAAATGACAAATGACAAATGACAAATGACAAATGACAAATGACAAATGACAAATGACAAATGACAAATGACAAATGACAAATGACAAATGACAAATGACAAATGACAAATGACAAATGACAAATGACAAATGACAAATGACAAATGACAAATGACAAATGACAAATGACAAATGACAAATGACAAATGACAAATGACAAATGACAAATGACAAATGACAAATGACAAATGACAAATGACAAATGACAAATGACAAATGACAAATGACAAATGACAAATGACAAATGACAAATGACAAATGACAAATGACAAATGACAAATGACAAATGACAAATGACAAATGACAAATGACAAATGACAAATGACAAATGACAAATGACAAATGACAAATGACAAATGACAAATGACAAATGACAAATGACAAATGACAAATGACAAATGACAAATGACAAATGACAAATGACAAATGACAAATGACAAATGACAAATGACAAATGACAAATGACAAATGACAAATGACAAATGACAAATGACAAATGACAAATGACAAATGACAAATGACAAATGACAAATGACAAATGACAAATGACAAATGACAAATGACAAATGACAAATGACAAATGACAAATGACAAATGACAAATGACAAATGACAAATGACAAATGACAAATGCCAAATGCCAAATGCCAAATGCCAAATGACAAATGACAAATGACAAATGACAAATGACAAATGACAAATGACAAATGACAAATGACAAATGACAAATGACAAATGAGAAATGACAAATGACAAATGACAAATGACAAATGACAAATGACAAATGACAAATGGCAAATGACAAATGACAAATGACAAATGACAAATGACAAATGACAAATGACAAATGACAAATGACAAATGACAAATGACAAATGACAAATGACAAATTTAGAGTTTTATGCCAAATAATTCATGAAGTAATAGGTTTGCTATAAAAAAAAATAATAATTTTAAATTGTTAAAAAATTTAACAGTTTCTTAAAAAATATTTAAAAAATGAAACATAAATCAAATTAATAAATTGAATTGAAAAATCGGTAAAAATATTTATATTTTTTTACTTGATTAATCAACTAAATTTGGTTTAAATTACAAGTTTCAGAAGCAATAAAAACTCTTAAATTAAAAAAATACAGCTCAAAAAGTCAGTTAAAATTCAAAATTAAATTTTATTTCAGGATTTAATAATACGTTTAAAAACAACTAAAATCTTATGTAACTTTTCAAACATTAAGGTTTATTCTTGTTCGTCATGGTCTTATACTTAAAAAAACACAAAAAGGAATTTGAAAACCATTTAAATAGTTTTTTATAATTCTATAAAAATTTTTAAATTTTAATACTCTTAATACTCTTTTAATACTTTTAATACTGTTTGCACCCATTCAATTGCCGTGAACCTATATTCAAACAAAATTTTATTCGAACCTTCTATACACAAAATATGCGGCTCTAATCGCTCATACACGCAAACGCCAGAAAGTATGCAGCAAAGCAATAGATATGCATAAATTGCTGATGAATACGAATGTGATTTACACGTTCGTTCGTTTCTTTCTTTTTATGCCGCTACAAATCGCAACAAAGTGCGAAAAACAAAAGAAAATCTGATAAACCAAAAAAACAAACCGACCCGAGCCGCAGAGCGCCGGAAACACTACTTTTTTTTGCCGCATGCATTTTCATCGTAATATTTTTGCATTTTTATGTTATTACATATATTTTGCGTTTTCAGTTGTAGTTTTTAAATGCTTTCCTTTTTTTTTTTTGGTTTTTTGTGTTATTTGCTTTTGTGTGCAAAAATAGTAAAAATATTTGTAAAATTTTTGCTTTTGATTGAGGCAAGAGGAAATGCAACATTTTCAATCAAGCACACTTGAAATTTAGTTTGAGTAAATTTTTGATATATTTTTCTGTTTGCAAACAAATAACTTTTAATAATATTTTTACTTTTTTTATTGAATTCTTAGTATTATGCTTGACAAGTTTTGTTATATGGCTAAAGGCGGAAGTGGAAAAAAGTTTTGCTGAAAATATATGGCGTGGTTTTTGTAGCAACAACAGTTTTGCTTCATTAAGTTTTGCTGCAAGTTTTTGTTGAAAATAAATTTTTCTATAATTTGGGTTGCTTTTTTTTTGTAAAGTTTTGAAATAAATTTCACAAAAAATTTAATTGAATTTTTAAGAATTGTGCACAAAGCAACAAAAGGATGCTAATTACTTTGGCTGTTATTTGTTCAGCTCTTAAATTTTTATTGAATGGGTTCTTTGAAATGAATTTTACAGCTCTTTGCATTTTGATTGTTGTTGTTGCATAATTTTCGGCTAATCTGTTATCTGCTGCTGGCATTTTTCATTAAGTTTTCACGAATATCCTTTTGCTTCCATTTGATTGCAGGCAATTATGAAAATTTTGATATTTTCTTTTCTTAACGGATTTTGCATTGTTTACGCCTCGTTTATTACGCTTTATAGGCTGTTTTCGGTGTTTTTTTTTTGGTTTTTTTTTTTTTTGTTTGCTTTTGTTCAGGTCAGCACTCAAGGTTTTAGCTGACCCTTTTTTTTTGTTTGTTTGTTGGCACATGCCAAAAAAAAACCTTGAGCTGAGTCATTAGCGAGCCGGACCGGACATTTGCGCCGGAAATATGCGCTGTTTTCTGCGGATATTATTTCAAAAGAGGCGCTTATATATTTTACTGTTTTAAATTCTAGGCATACTGCATACTCTTACACTCAAATAAATGAATTTCATGTATTTGTATGGGTTTGTTGTTGTGTTTGTTTGTGTGTGTGTGTGTGTGTGTGTGTGATAAGCTGCTGATCCTTTGTTTACCTTCACGTTTCGCTGAGCAAATGGTTGCAATTATTTAAGCCTAATTTACGCAGCAGTCGTCGCAACAATAACAAAAACAACAACAATAACAATAACAGCAATATTTTACTAATTATTTGAATGCTAAATAAATATGGCAACACTGTCATTTGCTTTTCCACTTCATGAGTTTCAGTTGAGTTGTTGTTGCAAATGAGCGCGTATTTAGCAAAATATTGTGGCAGGGTTAATTGTGTTGGAGGGGAGTGGGGGGTTTGAAAAGCACTTTATTGTTTTTGTGCCAGTTTGTAATAATATTAAAACTTTTGCAATAGCTTCTTAAGTATAAATAAAGCGCGCAAAATAAACCCATTAGAGCCCCCTGCAGACATAAATTAAGACAATTTTGCAAAAAATATTAAATTTAATAGGTTACATCAACTTTTTACAACCTCGTTATAATAAACGTTATTATTTTGTTATTTTTACAACTCAACATATAAGTTCATTAATTTTAAACTATTTTTAATTAACTTTTTAACTTATAAAGAACATAATTTTTATTTTATTTAACTCAACTCAAGCAATTTTGAGCCCCAATTTGGCTCAATTACGGCTGTGTTTAAATTGAACGTTATCAAAATTGCTTAATTTAAAAATATGCATTATAAAAAATATTTTTTCTACCCTCTGCACCCATGCTTGTATCATCATGCCTTGCCAGCTAGTCATAATTCGATTAACTGAATCCACAAGCAGTCCCGTTTTGCCAACCATAACTTACTTCATTTCTACGGCACTCAATTAGTTTTAAACTCCTATAAATTATTTTACTGCCACGACGATGACAACAACAACAATTACAAAAACAATAACAACAACAATAACAACAGCAACAACAACAGTTCCAAAACCAACATCAACAATAAAAGTGATTAAAACAATTCCCAGCTACATGTACGCCATCTGTGCGCACAGCATGCGAAACTATTTGCATTTTTTTAATTTTTATTGGCAACGCTGGCTGGCCAGTAAAACCTAACCGAATGCAAATTTGCAAAGCTGGCGACAACAGAACGTTAAAAATGGCGTCTATTGTTTTTGCCCACCTATGTATATTGCAGTAACATACACTGAGTACACTGAGAAAAATATTAGCCTTACATTTAAAAAATAGATAATTATTTTGGCTCGGAATCATTTTAAATGCATTATTTTTCCGCCCGTTTTTCAAATTATTTTAAATTTTAACTGAATTGGAAGTTGGTAGCATAGAAGTGAGTTCTATGACCACTATATTGCATCCACCATTTTGAATTTTAAAAATACCTAATAAGCCATAAGCGAAAATTTGGCGAGTTTAAAGATAGTTTTCTGAATTTGAAGTTGGCACGAGTAAAAATGAAATTTTTTAACCAAAGCTGTACAACGTTCGAACAATAAGAAACAATAAGAACAATAAGAAAACAACAAACTCTAGCATATATCGTATTCGGTACTCGCCATTGACGCAGATTGAACCATAGATCTTGCGAAGGATTTTTATCTCGAACGCTTCCAAAGTCCCTTTATAAGAGCTGCTCAACGTGCAAGTTTGTGATGCGTATAGTACGACGCACATTGGGGTATTTGATCATCAAAGCGGAGATTAATTGAAAAATGAAAATTGGGATATCCGATTAATGTTTTATACCCGATTATTGTAGACAAAATTCTCCATCACTAGGCAAAAGAATCGATAACATATGTTGCTTAATTCAATTTTTGCTTTGTCTCAAAGTTCGTAATTTTTTTCGATTTTTTCGCGTCTTTACAAAAAGTGAATTTTTTGTATTTTCAAGTGCCAATTTTTCTATTTTTGCCATAAAAAAAGCCCAATATTATTATGGATCCTTCAAGTTCAGGTAATTTCGAACAAAAAAGCAGTTGCCGGTCGACATTTACCTGTCAGAACTAATTTTAATCATTTATGGAAAAAAGGTCTAATTTTAGCCATTCTTGAGAAGTATGTAGAGTTTTAAAGTGGTACCGGTCAACTTCGTGTTCTGAAATTTATATATTTTTAAAGCTTAGGAACTGTACTAATATAATAAACAAAAACATTTTGCGCGTTTTTGCGCCAATTCGATTTTTAACAAATTTAGTAAAAAAACTCATGTCGTCCAAAGTGGAGAAGAACCGTGGCTGTAGTTTTTGTTTTGTTCTCGCTTTCGTTATCATCATCATATATTGTTGTTATTGTTATTTATGTTTGTTTATTGCAATATTGGTATGCACTCTACACAAAAATAATATGTGTGTTCTGTTCATTGTGTTATTTGGTTTATTTAAAGTGTAGGGTAAGTTTATTTTGTCTTCACGCTCGTGTTCTTAAACAATTTTGTATAACTTAATTTAAATAACAGATAATATGTGTAAAATAAGTGTGTAGTGTTACTTTACATTAACTATTATATCTATTAGCCCAAGAAGCTAGAAACAAGGACTTAAAATGCTATAGGGAGCACTTTTCACGTAAATGTAACCGTGAGAAATCAAATGAAGACATTTTAAACAGGTTGCTACTGAGCTCCGATCCGATCTTTAGCAGCAAAATTAAGTTACCAAAAAAAAAATTTCAAGCCCTACCAAAATCAGTAGTACAATTGCTTATTCCGCAATAGTTATTTCAGTAAGTGCTGTTCGATCTAATGATAGTGATGATGAAACTGGAGATGCACATATTGAGGAACTAGAGGATTGTAGCTCCGATTACAGTGACTAAACTAAATAACACTTGAATGGAAAATCAGGTCATAATATTTTATATGGGTTTTAAAAATATATATAACTATGTCTATTTTTTTCAGATGATACAACCATTTACTTTTGATGAAATTGTTTATAAATATAAATAAAGAATGAAAATTTCAAAGTTTAATTTAAATTTTTTTATTGTTTTCATTAGGTAAATTTGTTTGTAACAAAGGGGGCGTGGCACCGCCCTATTCCACCTTGGCTGTAATTCATACAGTACGATCAACATATATACCAAATCTCATCTTCCTACCTCTGATGAGGTATAACTCTCTCTTCATGAGATATAACCGTTCTAATTTTTAGGTTATATGGGCGGTGCCACGCCCCTTTATCCAGTCACAACCAAGTATAGCCAAGTACTATTACACGGTCAACAGTACCACATTGGGAATGTTTCATGACAATCGGTCTATTATTATGGCCTGCATAGCGATTTTTAATAAGGGGGAGTGGCACCGCCCACTTTTCCAAAAAATTTGTATCATATGTCACTCAGGAATAACGTATCATTCTTAAAGTGAAAGAATTTTTCAAATCGGATAAGTAGTTTAATTGATCTCCGTTTTGGGGGTCCAATACCCCACTGTGCGACGGGCAAGATTATTGACTTATAGAGCGTTAGTTTTGTTCGTCGAGAGAGAGCTCTGCTTCTCAATTGGCTAATGCTGGATCACAGGTAAACGAAGTCCTTCACAACCTCAAAGGAAGTGTTGTCAACAGTTACGTGGTTTCCAAGACGCTGGAATTGTTTGTTTCCTGACACAAGATACTTCGTTTTATATGCATTCAGTGCAAGATCGATACGACTTGACTCTTTTTCTAGCCTTGAGAATGCTGCACTCTTCACACTTAATGTGAGTCCACATTCATCAGAAAAATCTGATAAGTAGGTACTCAGAAAAAGATCTAGTGTTTCCTCGCTTGAGGAAATTCTATCTGATTTACGTAAAAAGCTAAGAGAAATAAAGTTTGAGATGAGGACTTTGCTTCGGAAGACTGCTCTTTAATATCGCTGACAAGTTTTTGGAAATTTCTTTTAATTTTTTTAAATATGCTTAAGCTTTTCTATATTGATTTATTTTTACTACCTGATTTCTTGGTTAAAATTATTGTACTAAGTTACTTTTTTAAGTGTCCTCGACTTTCAAGGTTGCTTAATTTAACACCTGGTTTGCTCTTAGGAAATGCGATCTTTCAATAGTCGCCGTCAAAGGGGTGCACTGTTGTTTTAAAGACCTAACTACATTTTTGCCAGTAACTTTTCTTTAGATTCCTTACAGAGCGAGTGAAGAAAAAGTGCTCATAAAACATTTTTCAGTTTTCAAAACTATCAAATCGAAATTCTGAGTCAAGAGTTATAAAAAAGTTTAAGACATTCTTCTAGACAAGTACATATAGATTACTTTTAAGTTCATGATTAAACAGTAACTCACAACTTCCGTGCTAGCCCAGGCTATGTGTTGCACGTTGTCATCACCTCCGATATCAACAATTAACAATTTCGCAACTTTTTCGTGCTACACGAACTTTGATAACTAATACAGTTTAAGCTTTCTTCCCTCATTACGAAACTGAATTTTTTTTTTTAAGTTGGCCTCAGGATTCTTCCATGTAAATGTGAACACGGTATAAGGAAAAAATTGTCGCTACTATCAAGTGTTTATATGGATAAAATATTAATGGATCTGGCAGTGATAGTTGTAGTTATTATGATAACTAGTATCGCCTATTTGTAATTATATGCGAGATGATAAAAATAAGTTCGAGGCTATAACTCTTAACTGATTAGAGATATAAAGCTATTTTCTTCAAAAAAATAATTTTTTTATATTATTACTTTGTTCAAAAATAGAAAAACAACATTTTAAAAAAATTTAATTTTGTCAAAGAAATCATAGGGGGTAGCCTTGATTTTTTGATGGCACGGACAGTTTATTAATTTAGTGTCAAGACAAAATAAATTCACTTAAAATTCGGTGTGAACTTTGAAAGAAAATAAAAAATGCAATTTTGAGTTTTTTGTTTTTTTACAACAAAAATTATTTTTACACCATATTTTAAGAATAAATCAAATTTTATGGTATTTTTTTAAAAGGAATAATTTATATATAAACAAACAAAAAACGGTATTATTTCCAAAAATTTTTTTTAAGTTAACTGATAAGTCTTAAATACAAAAAAGAAATAAATGAAATCTATTCACAGATGGCGTAGATATTGGCTTCCCAATTTGGAACATTCGATTTGAGACAGTTTCTTTCTCTCTCTTTGCATTTGGTTGAAACACACGCTAAATAACTAACGACAATATTAAGAAAATTCATTAAATATACTTTTGGTTAGAACTTTGCTGTAATTTTTATCACATTTGTAAGAAAATTAAACAAGCTGTTAGAAAAAATTAGAAAAATTGAAAAACCGTTACAACTCAATCAAGATATTCACATGAAAAGTTAACTTTTTTTGAATTCAAAACACATTTTTTTACAAATTTTACAATTGAAGAATGAATAAAACTACATTTTTTTAAGAAATTGTTACTTTTAAAAAAAATTGAAATTCGACCAACTCAAAAACTCTCCTTCAACCAAATTTCATATTAATCAAAGAGCGGGTTTTTTGTCAAAAATTTATTTTTTCTCTTAGAAGGTTGGGAACCCCCTCTATCAGATATATCATTTATATATACATTCTTCACATCTGGGCAACATTACCTTTCGAATGATATAAGTTTCATTTATTTTGAGTTTTAATTAATGCCAAAAAAGCGTACGACAAACTTTAATGTTCACGTATAAATATATAAGATATATATTATGTGTATTACAATGTCAACTATTTGGAAGCGAGTTATTTTAAATATAAGTTATATAATTATTTAAATATTTGTGCATTATAGCCTGAAGTAAATAGATCTTTATTATAATAACATTTTGATATAGTACTGTGGTTAGTTATTAAATTTTAATTTTTGAGCATTAAAGCTAGAAAAGGTGCATTAGTGCTCTTTAATTTAATGTGAAAACCAAAAGTAATGCGAGTTACCAATTTTTAACGCGAGTTGCCGCATAATTTTTAGATTATTTTAAATACCTCAATTAAATATTGCTGTTTTCTATAAAGATAAACTTATTTAAATCCTGCTGCTTTTATTTGTGCCAAATGTTAAAAAAAAATTTACAAATTTTGCAGAAATATTTTAAAGAAAATTGAGTCTCTGAACATGTTATTCAAACCTAAGTTACTAACCTAAATAATTGTTTCACTGATTTACACAGTGAATTGAAGGGAATACCAAGTTTTTCAGCGTGAACATTAATGCACCAATGAATTGTACTGATTGCCGTTACTCAAGCTATATCAGCCCGTGATCTCGATAACACTGCGTGAGTTTTGCTTAGACTGTATGAAAGTCATATTTCCTGGCTAAAGCACAGGTTCTAAAATTTTTCCACCCGCTATTAGCTAAGTCAAAAAAGAATACTTGCAGGAATACTTTTCTTTTAACCACGTTCAGAAAAACCAGAACTGCATCAGAACTGAACAATGATATAAACTTTTTTGCGTTGCTCAGAGCCTCATCATTTTCTTTTTTTTTAAAAAAGATTCAAACCTCTTGTGGTCTTGGTAGTTTAAATGATAGTGTGCTTGTTCAGCTCGACCAGGTTCGAATCCCGGCTAGATGATGCACTTATGCTTTTACATTTTCTCATTTATTTATTTTTATTTCTAGCAATCTGTACAAAAACCATAAATATTAATGACGTTCAAGTTTACTAAATCTACATAAAATTTACGACTATTAGATGGGAGGAGATAGTCCTTTAGCAACATCAATTGACTGAGGTGAAGGCAATAAACACAATGTTTATTCAAACTATCTTAAACTTCTATAACTTTTCGCCAAAATCAAAATATTCTCGTGTTTCAAGATTGGTTTTCCTGTTTTTCCTACTTATTTGTTACACCGTTTTGAATCAAGACTCAAGAGGTGTAACAGAGAAAATTGAAAATAAAAATAAAAAAAATTTTATTTGTGCAATTAAGTTATTTATTAGTTTTATGAATAATTATCTGAATAAAAATTTACAAAAAATATTAATATTTTCAAATTAATTCTAAACTTATAATTTTCAAAAAATATTTACAAAAAAGTATGTCTGAAGAATTATATTCTTCACTTTAAATACAATAAAGTCCTTTACGTGTTTTAAGTTAAGTTTTCTGCTAAGTGTAGCATTTTGTTTAATGAATTTATGGTTGTTTTCGCTGCTGTGTGCGTGTCTGTTGTTTGTGCAAAAATTAAAACGTTTAAAATGCAAATGTGGCAACGCTTTCAAATTATCGCTTTGGTCAATGTTAAGC
>OY282641.1:3410000-3477500 GCA_958299015.1 Tetanocera ferruginea
AAACTTAGTAAAATTTAAAAGTTCTATGCAATATTTTTCATGCTCAACAAAATATTATGTTTATTGCTGTAATTTAAGTTTCTTTAAAATGTTACATAAATTTGCACCACTTGAAAGCTTTTGAGGTTTAAAAATATTTAATTTGTATGAAACCAACTCCATCGAATGTGTGTAACAATTTTATGCATAGCTATGTGTGCAGATTCAAAGTACCAACAAATATTTCATTAAATATTAAAAGGAACCTTTACGCTGTAATGCTTCACAAGGCTGTTAAAAATGCGGGCTTCCAGGCAAAGTTGTTTTTTCTTTTCATTTTTTTTTTTTTTTTTTTTTTTTGGTTAGTGTATATGTGGCTTTATATTGTAGTATCGTAGCAATTGTAACAAACATTCTTATATATAAACGTATACATATAAACGCTCACGCTCACTGCTCAAATGTGCTACTACGGCAACGGGAAACGGAAGTGGTGGCTTTTATGCCAATAACTTTAAGAACCTCTTAAGCTGCAAATGCTGTGTTGCGGTGAGTACCACACCAGAAAGAAAATTGTTTAAAAAGATTTTCAAAAATATTGAATCAGGTTTGTCAAAAATGCGGCAAACAATGTGAAGGAAGACATAATAAAAAAAAATTGTTTTAGCTTAGCTTAAACATTAAAGATGGCGATGATGGGTGGCCTCAAAATATTGCTTGTTGCCTGTCTTCATATATTTTTAAGCAATAGGTATGGCAACTGAAGCTGTTGCTACTTTGAATTAAGTGTGCAGCGTTCAACTTTTTTTACTTTTTGTATCTTTTTAAGAAAACATTCTTTGCTCTCTTTAGAACTCTTAAACGAAACTCAATAATGTTTCGACATTGCAAAAACCGTTTATATTTTGTTACAAGCATAAATTCTTTTACTTGTGCTCAACAATGCAGTCTAGTCCTTGACCTGCACGTATGAGCAAAAGTTAGCTTTCTTTCGTACAAGTAAATTTTAGCTATTTTTGTGTATAAAAATAGACAAAAAGAAAAAAAAAATACAAAAAAGTTTCCTACGTTTTTCGTAGCTGGCCTTTCAAAAGCAAACATCATTAAAATAACATTATCATAATGCAATATTTTGTCTAAAAGCAGCAGAGGGTGTCCATTACACATGCTGTAAGCACACATACAGGCAGGCAAACAAGCAAGCACATATACACAGGCAACAGTAGCAACAGCAACCAAACAATGGGAGGTTAAATGTTACAGTAGTTACAGACTGAATTCAGTATTTGTGCGTGTGTTTGTGTGCGTGTGTTTGTGTGTTTGTGTGGATGAGGGTGCTAAATGGTGGCAATTGGTTGGGTGGCTGTTTGACTTTGGTGCTGCATTAAGTTTCCTTGCCTTTGCTTTGAGTTCAGTTAGCTTTGAAACTTTAATTAAGCTTTCACTAGAAAAGTGTGCGAAGGAGTGCGATAGAGCGATATAACTTTGGGTGTGTGTGTGTGTGTGCGATGTAGTAAGCTTCTAATAAATTTAATATTTTAATTATTAAATAGTTTGCAGCAAGCTGTTGTGTTACTGGGCAGGGCATATAAAATAAACAATGCAGCACAATAACGCACAATAAAGTTGTCAAAATATTTGGTATCTGCACAAAAAGATTTTTTTTTTCAATTTTGTTTATATTTTCAAGCTAAAAATAACTTATTTATTTCAAAAATCACTCAATTATCAAACTGCATAATTATAATTTTGTTCAAGCAGCAATAAAATAATTAAATGTTACTCATACGCCATGTACAAAGATTTAAATACTTATTATAATTGATGATAATTACTTTAACATAAGTTTAAGCTTCACTTAAACATCGTTTTCAGCTGTACAACTAATTTTACATACTCATCATTAGCTGTTTCTAGCTTTCTCGCTGCTTCATTGCTGTTCATTAGCTTCGAAGAATTGTCTAGTTTTGGCAGCGCTTTAATTTTTAAATCATTTTCACACACATAACACTGAAACACAAGCAAGCACTTTAACAATGAACAACTTATTCACACCCTGGCACGCAAGCACACATATACACACTAACACTAACACACACACAAACACTCTCAATAAGCTTGAATACGTAGCAGCTTTTGTTATAAATAGAATTCTAAATTCACACGAGCGTAAAAACTCAAGTAGAGCTAAACAATTACAAAAGCACACGCACGCAATTTGCACATACGCACACACTCACAATCAAACCATAGTTAGTCAACGTTGAAAGTTCACACAAAAGCCATTTTCTATTACAAACTATGGCTGGATTAAGCTGCAGAGTTTGCAAAAATAAAACTCAGAGAAAAAATAGTGCATTGCATACACTCAGGCGCCTTTTGAAGTATTACAAAAGCCAAATTCAAGCTGGCTTTAAATGCTATAATAATTTAAAAAAAAAAACAATAAAAATTTTTTTGTTGCAGTTATGTAGCAGCTCATCTGTTTTCACATTGAAAGTGGCTTAAAAAGTCATTAGTAAGTGCTGTTGCAGGTAGTAGTTAGCAGTTAATGATAGTAGTTAATGACTAGCTGCTGACTAGCCGAAAGCCAAAAGTTTTGGGCTTCATTAATTTTGAATTTAGCAACAGTATTTCTGCGTTTATTAATTCGTGTGGTTTTAGATAATTATATTAAACTACTACTTGTACTACTTATCAAGTTCGAAATTGTGTGCTAGCGTACCAAGTAATATTGGAATGACAAAAGAAACAATCGAGTTTAATTCATCTGCATGCATATTTTTTTATGAAAAAATTTGAAATGCAAATAGATACATTCATTCATATAAAAACTATTTGTTATAAAAAATCCAAAATGGCGGCTACATTTAACCTTCAAATTTAATGAAATCCACTCTACTTTTATAGAAAAATATTCTTTATAATACACTAAACTAATTTCTAAATCGATTACTGACTGAGCCAAACTCTTAAGCCTAGTTTTCAATATGCCATTTACAATAGTCAGTTGTTGTCAGTTCAATGGAAAATGCCAGCACGTTGTCTATTTTTTTTCGTTTGACAATGACGAAAAAAAAGAAAAAAACTGATCTTTTCAAATGCTTTTAGAAAAAATCGCATAAAAGTTGTTATTTATGTGATATTTTAATCTTAAAATTTTCATGTCAAATCAAAACTGACAAAGTGAAAACCATGCATTACAGTAGATTATAAACTAATGCTTATGAGAGCGCTCAGAAGGCACTCAGCAACTTTAAACATGTATTTCGTCCTTGCGAACACAATTTTTAAAGAACTATTCAATCGATTTGAAATTCGAGACATTAACCCGATTCGAGATTTATTCGAGAACGTAAGAAAATTCAAACATCCGTTTGTTTTTCGTTTTTTTTTACTTACATGTTCAATTATACTACCTCTTAAATCCTTTTCAAACCTCTGCAATAGCTTTCAATTTGTTGGTAATTTTTTAAAAATATTTGAATATTCTCAAATATGTTACTAATAATGTGTAAAAAATTTTAATTAATGTGATTAATGAAAAAAATCCTTGAAAATAATTCAAATCAACCCAAAAAGTGGTCTAAAATAACATTCTTAAGACTACGGTTTAAAACGAGTTTTTTCAAAATTTTTCATTTTACTCAGAAGTGCTTCAATGAGAGATTGAAGGGCATATGATGTTGTAGATCTTAAAAAAAAATTTGAATGTCAATTCCTGAAAAAAAATTTCTTAAGCATACAAAAATTTTGAAGACAATTGGAAGATTAGCTTTTGAGTAATCTTATTTGCTTATTTTTTTTTTTTGTGCTTCAGGTTTAATAATTTGATGAAGTAGCGACGTTACAAAAAAGAAAAAAAAAAACTCGCGTGTAGCAACGTACACGTGGCATAAGTGAAACTTCTTAAAAAGTAAAGAATATAAGAGATTTTAGTGTAAGATAGAGAGAGAATGTGTATGAAAAGAAATACAATACGAAGTTTTGATGAGAGGACTCTACGGAGAGATATTTCTGGATTAATCACACAGTTGTCAATATATCTGTGTCGACAAGGAATAAAAGCTAAAGTCATTTTCAAAATTTCAGAAGAGCATTTTTAAGATCAAAATCGCTACCAAATATCAGAGTACCCTCACTTTTGCTCTTTAGATTTGATGGCCTTTAAAATTAAATTTTCAAGAATTTTAAGGTCAAAATCGCTACCAAATATCAGAGTACCCTCATTTTTGCTGTTTAGATTTCTTTTGCTATTTAGATTTGATGGCCTTTAAAATTAAGTTTTCAAAGTATGACCATTCAAATTTGCGTACTAGTGTTTTCGTTGTGAAAAAAATGCAAAGAAAGTAATAAACTCAGACAAAAAGTTCGCGTGTAGAATCATATGCCTAAATATTTTCGTTCGAAGCTTAATGAAATAAATTTCCCGTGCATACTTTTAGGATGAAAATTAAATGCTTAAAAGACATGGTTTGTGTTTGTGATATACTAGATACGGACCAAAACACGTTCTTCAAAGACACGGTTTGTGTTTGTGATATACTAGATACTGGTTCAATATTACTTACACGGAGCAACAAAACTGAAGTTTTTAAAAATCCCAAGAGGTTTCACAACGGTGTCCTAAGGTTTTGGGTTCGCTGAATTCGAATCTGAAGTCAGAATTTTCGGGTCACCCTAGGTTTTTGAGCTACAGGGGAGGCTGAACCATAACCCCCTTCTGTTAATGTAATCAATGTGACCGATCCATATTACTTTTTCAAGAGGAACATTTTTGCCTTGGAACCCATCTCTTCCGACCAGTACAAATGGGGACTCCCATACAAATTTTAAGATTTTCATATATTTTTTATATGAACTTTTTTATTTAAACAAAAAACTCGACAAATTTTGTGTTTGCCTATTTATAATTATGTAGAATTCTAAACATCAAATTAAAGAAATACCAATAAATAGTAATAATAAAATATATTAAAAATAAAAAGAAAATAAATTTCAAGCAAATTTTTTGTATTCCAATAAATTAATATTAATAAAATTTTCATAAAAAATGTATACAAAAATCCTTAAAATTTGTATGGAAGCCCCCATATGGAGGGGTCGGAGGAGATGGGTTCCAAGGCAAAAAATGTTCCTTTTGAAAAAGTAATAGGGTCGGTCATACTGATTTCATTAACAGTAGAGGGTTAGGGTCCAGCCTCCCCTGTTGCTCGAAAACCTAGGGTGACCCGAAAATTCTGACTTCAGATTCGGAATCACCGAACCCAAAACCTTAAGAAACCGTTGAGAAACCCTTTGGGATTTCTTGAGTGTTGTACCGTGTTATTATTGCCTGTTTATTATGTGCCTATGTGGCATAATGGTAGCGCTTCCGATTCTTATGCGTTACTCATTTGCGATAGTCCGGGTTCAATTCCCGCTTGCGGCCATAATTTGTTGAAAAATTTTACATAAATTGAAAACGTTACCAAGCGTCACGAATAAGAGACCTTAAAATTTCACTCGCCGCTAAAGAAGTTTCACTTCAAACAATTTTTATATGAAATATTTCTTTCAAAATATACAAACTTTTTTAATTCAATATTTGTAACTGTTATTTTGTAAACTTCTCATAAATAATAACTTGATTTTTAAAAATGCAATCCTTTTAAAAATGTTGAAAAATTTTACATTAATTGAAAACGTTACCCAAGCGTCACGAATAAGAGACCTTAAAATGTCACTCGCCGCTAAAGAAGTTTCACTTCAAAAAATTTTTAAATGAAATATTTCTTTAAAAATTTTTTAATAAATATTTTTTAATAAAAAACTTTTTTATTTCAGTATCTGTAACTGTTATTTTGTAAACTTCTCATAAATAATAACTTGATTTTTAAAAATGCAATCCTTTTAAAAATGTTTACCTTTTTTTCGTTTATTTCTTTTTTTAAATGATGTAAGATTTTTATTCCATTTCATTCAAGTTTTCTTTAAAAACTGGTTACATTATTTCAAGTACTCAAAAAAATATTTATTTACAAAATCGTCATTTTCAGGTTATTCGAGATACTCGTTTTAACATTTTTCAAATATTTCACAATATAAGGTACAATTTTTGCGTCAAGATCTACAACTATAGAAATCAATTTGAGTCCTTGATAAGATAATATATTATTGACAACAATCAATTTTGAGATTATTATAAGTAAAATCAAAACAGCTGCTACTTTCAAACAATTCCAAAAAATTATATTTTTCAAAATTTTCTTAGAATTCCTATTTTTAGACTTTTTACGTCTTATAGCGTCTAAATCCGTGGTTCAACAGGGTTCAATAATAAAATACTGACACAACCCGTAAAACTGCACTGACCCAAAAATAAAGCGCCACCGAACATCTTGTGTTAAAATAGAGCACTCATTTCTAAGTAGTACATTCTAAGAACCCAATAAAGAAGTAGTACATATAAAAACCTAATAAAGAAGCCTGCGAATCAGTTCGTATAAAACAAAAACAATACAATCAAAAACAACGAAACAAAACGAAGAAAGTAGCAGGCACTGTGCCTGCTCAAGCAGCTGATGATTGATTTTCTTATATAAACACATGCATTTTTCTTGTTATATTTTACTATTTTATGACTTTAATATAATAGTGGTTATAAGATATGCATTCAGCGTAGGATGTATGTGATATTTCAGTATATATATTATTTTTGAAGGATGAGTATTAAGGGTTGTAGGTATACCCTAAAGTATTCGTCAAAAAAGTTTCATGGCCTTGAAAAAAATCTGTTAAAACGACCCCATACAAACCAAGCTGTAAGACGTAATTCTACGTCAAAAGTAAGTTTAAAAGTACCCGTTACTCTTGAGCAAATAAGCACAGAAGTAGAAACTTGTTTGTGGTTGCTGATTTCATTTGAGAGTCGATGTTCGGACGTATTAAGTACAGTGATAATTTTTATCAAAACGCATAATTTTTGAAAAAACTGAAAATGGAATACACAGCTGAAGGTCTGAAGTTTTTAATTTTGATAAAATTCAAGGCAAGTATATGTTATTTTTGTATTTGTCTGTTTTTAAATTGAGAAATTCAAAATAAATCAGCAGCAAAATTCACAGCATTGTGGTATTGTTGTGGAAAGTCTAGGGATCGGTTTTTGAGCAAAAATACTGAAATCCTTAATATTGATAATCCTTAATTAAAGCACATAATGATGAACATGATGAAATAACATCAGACTCAGGTCAGAAAAATTTTTGCATTTTTTTTTATTTACTTCCTATAAATTGTATTTTTTCAGATTTCTTGATAAATAACTTTTTTCTCCAAATCCAAAAAAATAAATAATAAAAATAATAATAAATAATTTGGAGTGACGAAACTAAAATTGTTAGAATGGATCAAGATGGAAGCAGGTATATTCGTCGTTTAGTAGGGGCTGCATTCGACCTCAAGTACACCACTCCAGTTATCAAGCTCCAGTGTGGGTCCATCAACGTTTGGGGATGCTTCTCATGATGAGGCGTTGATATTTCTATCAAGAAAAAGTATGTTGAAAAATGTAATGTTACCATAAGTCAAAGAGAATTTGCTAGTAATATGAAAGTTCCAGCAAGACAATGATCCTAAACATACGACTCGGTACAAAAGAGCGGGGGCAGCTGTTCCCGTTGAACGATGGCGAAGCTTAATTAATTAAATGAAGCATCACTGCCAAGAGGTTATGAAGCAGAAAGACTTTGAAACAAAATATGAATACTTTTAATACGAATTTTTTATTTATCTTTATTAAATTTTTTTTTCTTCTTATACTAATTTAAGTACTCAAACTCGAAAAAGTACTACCTTACGTACATCTTAAAATATGTGTGCAGAGCTTCATTAAGATATCTTAGATATTTTTAAAAAAATGTTGATGGTCTAAAAAAATTTGCAAGTTCAAGGGTTTCGTATTCAAGAAATGAGTTAACTGAGTTAAATAAAGCAACTGAGCCTGGCACTTGTTCTTTTTTTAAGATTAACTCTAAGTATACGAACATGAATTTTTCGATTATGGCCAAAAAGAAAAGTTTTTACAAATTTTCTATCGATTTTAGGATTTTAATATTTTGAATGTTTAATTTTTTTTTTAGAAAAAGCAGCCTTAATATAAAAAGTAAAAATGGAAACAGATGACTTGGTAACACAACAGTATCTTTAACAACATAAGTATAACAGCAAAACAGCAACATTAACTAACAGTTTAAAGCTCAAATTCGGTATTTAACTTAACTTCTTAAATTTTTTTTGGTTTTTTTTTCATGATGCTTTAAAGCGTTGCCTTGCTTGCGCCTTAAAATAAAAAAAAAAAAACAATTTTTTAAGATAACATAAGCAGGCCATAAAAAGCTTTAAAATAACCGCCAGCTACCTGTTACCTGCAAAAACAAAATTCAAAAACATCTTAACGACAGAACAACAACAACAACAACAACAACAACAACAACAACAAAATAGTATTCGTCGTACGTAGCGTAACGCAATCCAAGCATTAAATCAGCTGCAAAGTGATAAAATGAGTGCGTGCCAGGGTTGCAAATATATGTATACATTATATAATGGTTGCCACCAAGTGCTGGTTATTCGTGGACGTGGAGGTCGGGAGGTATAAACATTAAGCCGGTGGCTTCATCGATTGTATGACAACTTAAAGTGCTGTTCAAAGTACCAAAACGAATTTTACTCAACTTTGTTGATGCTGTTTTTTTTTTGTGACTTTGGTCTGAAAATTGCTTGTTCTTTGTTATTTTTTAATTTATATCAGCTTGCAATCCTTTTATCCTGTAGCAGTGTTGTTTTTGAATACTAAAACCGTTAAGTTACAAGCTATTATCTCTTTTATGCACTTATCAGAAAAGTAACCAGAAAGCTTTAACAAAACTGCTTTGCAGCGGAAATTTTCATCAACTTTTTGTTTACACAAAAAAAAAAAAAAAAAAAAAAAACGGAAAAGAGTAAAATAATAAACATAAAATTAATAAGCAACAAAACAAAAAGAACATAATATAACAACATTTTCTAAGAAAACTGATAGAGCAGCATCAGTTTTTGTGCTGATAGCCGCTCTAAAGCTATTCAAAATTTTGCTAAAGCTTATATGAAAAGAGAGAGAGAAAGAGAAGAAGAGAAAATTAATTAATCTTGCAGTGTTTGCAAAAATAAAAACTGCACTTAAATTTAAGTTGCTGTTCATTAATTATAAGCAGCAATTAATCATGAGAATTTCTTGTGGTTTTTTTTTATATATTTAGCGTGTTTGCTCTAATTTAGCTCTTTAGAAAAACTTGACCACGTTTAATGCCAAGGCATGTATTTTAATGCCTTCAACTATTGCAGTGTAAGCCTTCAAAGCGCCTAAAAACAGACTTTGCTTTTTATACACTTTGACAAAAGCTTTTTATGCTCAGCTTAATGTTAGCCTGCAACAAATGTTGCAAATTTTCATTTCATTCAATTAGTTTTAAACTAAATTGCAATATATTTTATCACTTATAAATGCCTACTTTTAGGCCTGCCAGTGCAGACAAACAGTGTATGTGTGTGTGTGTGTGTGTTTGTGTTACGTCTTATTAATTTAACCTCAATTGAATAAAGTATCTACTTTCTTTAGCTTGCGGCTTGGTATGTTTTTTTTTTTTTTTTGGTAATTTTGTTGATTAATTTGTGCGCGCCTAAAAGCAGACACTTACTTTATTTAATTGAATATTTTATTTTGCACAGCCTACAAGTAGACAACAAAATTGCGTTGAAAGCACTTAGAAGAAGAAAAAAAAAACACCAAAACAGAAAAAAAAACAACTCAACAACTTAAGCAGCACTTAACTTTATTGATGTTGACGTTGATAAAATTGGCAGCTGTTGCTGTAGCTGTCCGAGTATTTGCTTGCGGTTAAGGAAATAAGCGAAACAATTTATAACGACCTTTAATGGGATATTGAGAAAAAAAAATCCTGCTGAGTCTCTCGTCATTAGAGCCATGCTTATGAGAGAGTTTATAACACCAGCCAGCCGCAACAACCGCAAAACGAACGAGATAAATGAATGAAACTCACAAGTGTTGCATACTTTTAGGCATAAATAAGATATAAAAATATATTGATATTAATGATGGTTAATGAATATATTGTGAAATTTTTTCACGGTTTAGCTAACTTCTTAACAAACTGTTGCATATCTTTGGCAGTAATTAATTTATAATTTATATATATCTTAAATAAATTTAATGCTCTTTGTTATCATCATATATTATCAAAAATATAGAAGTTCATTTTAGCTTAACAATATCTATTTCTCATATTAAAGCCTGTTTATTTAACTTTCTTGAACTCGAAAAAAAAAACGAATTGGCCATTTCAACGCTTGAAAGGACTTTGACCGAGCTTCTTATGATCAATTGTGTGGTGTGTGTTATTAAATGTTTGCACACAATTAACCGAGAACTGGACCTACATGTTTTATGCCGACTCCGAACGGCTAAAGTTTATGTTCTCAAGAAGCTTTACATGGCATTATTTACTCTCTGAGGTTTGCCATTGTTTGCAGAGCGGTGGTGACCGATCAGAAAAATTTTTTTTAATGAAAAAACTTTTCGCCGCGACTGGGGATCGAACTCGGGTTCGAGCGTGCTAAGCCACACATAATTTTATTTAATATTCCATTTTTAACACACTTTATATTATATTATATTAAATATTCGATAGTTTTTTTTTCAACCAATTAACACGCACACAAACTCTTTTAGCTAAACAGCTAAAGTGCTAAAAATAAATACCTTCTTGAAATGGAGCCATCATTAGCCAACGTACTGTCTGTCTGTTTGTCTGCCTGTTTGCCTACAATCAATATTTGCCTGCCTGCCTGACTGCCCACTTCTAAGATGGGTGGCCATCTTTCAATAATAGATATGCCCGTCTATCTATTTCAAAGTATGTATATATTTCACTTCCCTCTTATAACTACCATTTAATAGCTTGACATTTTATTGGTTGGCCTGGGCTGATGCAGAATAGTGGAGTGTAGGGCATGCGGTAGTATATTTATGGCATGTGTTGGGTTTTGAAAATATCATTAGTGCATAACTTGCGGTACATTTTAAAGGTTCAGTTTTGCTTAAATGACCTCAATTTGTGTTTGTTATTTGTATTTTATTTTATAGCATACTTTTAGAGCTTTGCTTTAAATTGGTCTATAAAGCAGTAGCTCATAATGTTTTTAAAGCTTTATTAGCGTTGTTCGTCGCAGCGTAACTATAAGAAATCACGAACATTTACTATATAACGTTAACATTTTTTTTAAAAGTCTCATTTAAGAGCAATTTGTGGCAATGAATTTATGTTATTATTTTCATGTTTTTATATTTTTCAATATCCTTAGCATACTTTTTGGCAATACTTTAAAATACTTACAATTTTGTCTACTTTTAATAAGCTGTTTTATGGCATTATTTTCTAACCCTAACGATATGGCCAACGAACGAGCACAACTCGAACGATGATGTCTGAAGTTGAAAGTTTGTAACTCTATCGAAAGTTTCCGACAGGCCTTACGTGTGTTTTACGTCCCTTACGTAATTCAAATCTGTTTAATGCAAAGAGTTGTCAAAATAAGCCTTGCCTCACAATTTTTCTTTTTTCGGCGATAACTAAAGACTTGTCGTCAGCTTTTGAAGTTTCGTTTAATTTTTTTTCTTGCCTTATCGAGAAACAAATTTTGCTAATGTCACTTTCTTACGTTATATTTCCCCAGCTGAACAGCTGTTTTCGTCATAGGCTACTGTTCGACTTACATCGTTCAAAAACACGAACGAACAGAGTTTTGGACGAAACGATTGATCGTATAGAAATAGAAAATGAAGCCATTAATGTGAAAACAACCGCTCAAGTTCAAGTTCGAAAATTTGTTTTCAAACAGATGTCATAACGGAGACATGGGTATAATAAGTCATAAGCTTACTATTATAAGTTCATGCAAAAATTTTTATATATATGTACACTAGAGTGTATCGACTTGTATGGGAAAAATCTGACCCCCAATTCCGGTACCAAAATTCAATAGAACATGAAAAATCCTGTCGATTGGTATACTTTTTTTTTATTTGAACTAATTTTGGCGTCCCCCGAAATGCATTTTTGTGCATTTTTTAACAACTTTTGTACTGGAGACCCATTAATGGTTGGTTTAAAAGGAAAATCAAGCTTATCAATTAATTCCTTTCATATAAAGACACAGATATGCAAATTTTATACCATCAGAAGCAGCAGAACCACCAGAAGCAGCAGCCACTGTCGTCTCTGTGACGAGCTTAATATGCTATAACTTGCTAAAAGTTAAAAATTATACTTTCATACAACAAATAAAAACATATCAAATATTAAATAACAAGTAGATTACCATTGAAAAAATTTGTATACCAAAAAAAAAAAAGTATACCAATCGACAGGATTTTTCATGTACTATTGAATTTTGGTACCGGAATTGGGGGTCAAATTATCGATACACTCTAATGTACACATTTCGAAAAAACCATCATTACATGGTGTGTCACTCACGTTTTCGGACGATTTGCATTTTTCGACTTCTTCTTACAAATTCCTTTAAATCTGCGAATAGTTTGAGTTAATATAAAGAATAAAGGAATTCTCCAAAACGAAATTGAGTAGAAATTTTAACTGCAGAAAAAATTTTGATTTTTCTAAGAATTTGAAGATTTTTTCATACACTGATTTTGTCACTCACGTTTCACGTCGGTGTCACTCATGTTTCAAAACAATTTTAATTGTCTTTTTTTTGCAACGTGGTTAATCTGGTGAACTTTATTAAGCATATTTTGTAAAAAAAAAATTTTCTCTTAATATTAAGGTAATTTTTATACAAAAAAGAAAAAAATTTTTATGGAAAGGATAGTAATAATATAGTTAAACAAATAATTCATAATATAAACACAACATAAAAACTATTTCAGATATATATCATTTTAACAAAATTTATTCCGGTCCTGCATCCGAATCTGTATGTAAACCCTGAATTGTACCAAATACAGCGCCAAAATTGACGATATGACTGACTTATTACCAATTCCTTCGAGGCCAACGACTTAAAATAATGATTTAATTAGATCTTTTTAATCTTTGCTAAGATTTTTTTCTTATGTGAATCCGCATATAACTATAATTTTCCTCTATATTTTTTTCATGCGTAGTTTAACTGTCGGCTTTCACTTTTTCTTGATGTTTTCGCCATCTTGTTTCATTTCTAATACAAAAATAAATAAAAAAAAAAAATTAAATGTCACTCACGTTTCACTTCTTCAAATGCTTTTTTAAAGAAAAATAATTGAGTCTGCTTGATTTTAAAAAATACAAAATTCACTAATCTTATATATAAAGTAAATCCAAGACAAAAGTTGTGCCAGCCAATTATTTTCCAAGAAAATCTTATCAATAAAAATTGTCACTCACGTTTCACTCTTCAATCACTTTTTTAAATTATATTTTTCGACAGAAAATGATTTTTTTTTAAAAAATTTTCATATTAACTTTTCAACAGAAGATGTTTCAGTTGTGAATATTATGTAATTTTGCTTTTATATTTAAGTCTCGAAATACCAAATTACAAAAAATAAAAAGCTAGAATTTTTGTAACTTTTTACAGATTAAAAATACATTCAATAAAATCAGTTAAAATTTAAGGATACAGTATGTTTTTTTAAAATGCTTTTACCGTAGGAAAACACAAACAATATCCTTAACATTGCATGTGTTTTTATTGAACTTAAAGCATTTTTGTGTTTTAAGGTTTAGGCTTACTTTTTCTGGATTTGCCGATATATATATGGCATATTTTTTTAAAAACTCCAGTACATGTTTGTGATTAAAAAAATCCCAAAAATTTTTTTTTTTATAATTTTTACCTCAAAATATAAAAATTATGTGTAACTTTTCAAAATGATATTTGTTGTTTATGCAACTTTTTCGTATTTTAAAACATTAAAAAAAAATTTATAAGCTGTCATGTTCACATAAATTCATCGACACAAACAGCTACTTCATTTTTATTCAAGACAAAAACCAATTTGATAAGCGATGTTATTTTATTTTATATGGTTTGTGTTAACACTAAAAAATTATTTTTACTTGTTTAGCTTGTAATTCTGTTACTTTTTAAGACTTTTTTAATAAGGTTTGAGGACATTTTGAGGAAACCTCACAAAGCTTTTTCACAAAGAACTGTTCAAATTTGTTGTTAGCAACTGTTAAACTAGGGTTGACATAATAAGCAAAAAAGGAACTGCAATATTTTTATTTATTAAACGTTCATATTGTTCAATAGAAATTTAATCTCTTTAAATTTTTTTTTTCAATAGTAGATCCGAAAAGTGAAAAGTATAAAAGATGGCATTAAAAAGGAATGATCAGTAATATTAAAAGTTAAAAACTTTGCGCTAAAAATTACATAAAAATATATTTTTGAATATATTTCCCAAAAAATTCATATTTATTGCACACTTTTAAATAAATGATAAATTTTATTCTCTTTAACGTTACACACAAACGCATATTTCTGTTAATATATCGAAAATATTCCATGAAACCAAGAAATTTTGTATGTGTACATTAGGGTGTTCCTTATCTGACCAATTTAAATAATTTTTGATATACCTTCAGAATACTTTTAAATTGTTCCCTTTGCTTATTACAAACTTCTTATTCCCGAAATTTTAGCAAAAATAAATAATGTTTAGTTGTGGCACAAGCATTGGGAAAACTAAGAAAAATGGAAAAATTTTAAATTTTATTTAAATAATTTAAATTTTTTTTTATGCTATATGAAATCCATTTGTATAACGAAAACACGAAAACAGCTGACTTTTTTAGAGATGAGCGATTACAGCAAATATTAATAATAAATCGATTGTGATATCATTGAATATTTTCACTTATTATTAAATTGTGAATATCTTGCAAACGGTTAAAGACATCGTTAGTGCATTATTAACATTGTTTAAGATTTTTACTTAGTTTTCTGCTACCATGTTGTATCGACTTCCTCGTAGCGTGCATTTATATTTCTAACAGCAATATCACATTTTTTGAGAAATTTCTCAATTTTCAAAGCTTTGTGTGAAAATAAACAAAAAAGAGCTTGTTCACGAGGTACTTAAAAGAAATAATTTTTAAGGAACAACCTAGAGCACATGAAAGTAGGCCTTAAGATTTGCATTTTATGTGAACAAATTTTTTTTTTCCCCAATTTTTGTTGTTTCGAAGATATAACTAGTTTTAAGTAGTCTTTAACGTTACATTTTTTGAAGGTGAAATGAAGGGAGGTCTGCACCTAAAATAAAAACCTTAATTTAATAACTATAGCGAAAAAGAGGGATCAAAGAAACGACTAAAATCGAAACAATTAAAGCAAAATGTTGTCTTGCACTTCTAGGAGGCAAAACGTGTGGTCTTTAACGTTACACGTTCATACTAGTTTGTTTAGATTTGAATTTTTTCGTGGGCAACACAGACGCGAAATAATCGTATGGAATGAAGCGCGACAAAGACAAATTGCTTTGATATATTTTTTTTCGATGATATGGTTTTTTTATATAAATGTACCTTATAGAGTAAGCCGGATCAAAATTAAGATTTCACCTTACACCGACTCAACAATTAGAGGGACTCTTAGAAACGATTTCTGCATAATTTTTTCTTGGATCGGAGTTTTCCCCATGGAGTGGTTTTGGCTCTCCTCAACTCATTTTTTGTCCAAAAAGTCAAGTTTTTTTGCATATAACTTTTGTTTTTCTTCAGAATGCATAACTAAGATAAGCAAAAAAGTAAAAATTTTGACAGTTCGTAAATATTAGCTAAGGCTTTTTTCAGTTTAATTAATATTTAATTGCCATAATAACTGTTTGATATTGACAAATCTTGCTATAAATGAGTTTTAAGGTACGCAAAATCAAATTCTGACAACTATTTTTTAGTTAAGCAAACGCCTGATGGCTGATGGCTCCAGTACAAAAGTCATGATTTTCGAAAAGATATTCTTTTAAACGGCTGTAAACTATGTATTTTTTATAGTATTCAGTTCTGTTCAAACCACACCATAGAGTAACTTCGGGCAATGTGATATAGGTTTTTTAAATTAAAAATGCCCATGACATTGGCCGTTTTTTTAAATCGACTTTTTTTTATAATTTTGTATTTAAGTAAATATTCTTAAGATTCTAAAATTTTTTATGGAAAAATTCCTACGGGCTCAAAAGTTACCACCGGATTAGTGAGAGCGCATTTTTATTTTTCTTTGCATTTTTCTTTGGTCACAAACTTTCAACGCGTTTATCTCGAAACCATGTTTTGCGTACTTGTTGCGGGTTAATTTTTTGACGAATTTTTTTTTTTATATTTTTTTTAAATTTCATTTGCTATCGTATGACACGAGCTTTTTTTAAATTTTTTTTCGATTTTTTATGAATTTTTAAAGTTAATATTTTTTTCGAAAAAACACACTTTCAAATTTGGAACAGCACCAAAAATTGAAAAAATTTTTTTTAAAAAGCTCCTGTCATACGATAACCAAATTTGTTAAGATTTAAAAAGGTATTTTTTTCCAGATTGAACAATTTTTGCGACTCCCAGCGCTGCAACCACGTGGCTCCGTTTTTTTCTCTGCCGCCAGTTTGGAGCTCTATAAAACCATGTTGGAGTGGAAAAAATTTTGGAAAAATGTTTGTTTTTGCCTGTGTTACGAATTTTTTAAAAAAAAGATCTGTTTTCTCTGCCGCGAATGTTATGTCCCACCTTAATGAAATTGGCGGTTAAAGTGGTATAACATTCGGATAATATGATATACCATATATACCAATATCAGATTACCCGAATAGTGTTCAATAGAAGCATATATTTTTTTCAACCAAAATTAAAAAAAAACAATGCTATTGAAAAGAAAACATGAATTTAAGTGTTATTAATGTTGTTGTTTATTATTTTAGTGGAATTTAGATAAAAGAAAACAAAATCAACTGTATACAAATACGAATGTAAAAACATAACAAAAAAAAAATAAAATAACTCAAAGTATTAAACGAATGGAATGAACAGATATGTTATGAATATATGGTATATCAAATTACCCAACTTTGACAATATCACAATAGCTGAATTCGGTTTTCAAAATAATATGCTTATTTTTGTAAAAATACACTTTAGAAAATGAAAATCTCAACTCAGTTGAGGCTAAATTTATTCTTACAACAACAAATTTATCTATTTCAGCTTACAATTCTGTTTAGTTATTATAATTCACTCGTAAAGCGGACGTAACAAAAAATATCGACTACAGCAATAAAACAATTTTGCAGCAATGAGAGGAAAAACAACGAATGAGAGCGCGCATTAAACTGTAGCACGTCTCTTTTTCTCTTGCTGTTATGTTCAAATGTTTATTCTTGTCAAAAATTGTGTATTTAACAAAAGATGCAGGTATATCACATTACCCGACCATATTACAATGCCCGAAGTTACTCTAGGTTGGTCGAGAAGATAACTTAGTGAAAGAAGTATGGTGGGGCATTGGTTAAAATTAAGACTCTTTTCTACACAACCTTGTTTTTCATCTTGAATCTTCAGGATATAAATCATCATTTCGAACTTTTATGCACTATCCTGTTCCAAAGAAATCAAAAAGCTTGTACAAATAAATAAATTGTGTGCCTTTATAACCTCATACACGCCTTATATACTATGAGTCTATACTATAGACTTTATATTATTATTTATTGTTCTTTATTTACTGTTCAAAATATTCTCAAAATTGTTGTTGAAAAAATTTGTTACATATGAAGTGGACTCATGGGTCAATAAAAAAAATTATTTCTTTGAAAGAGTTAATTATTCAAATATTGAAAAAAAGCATTAACATTCAAATCGCAGAAAAAACTAAAAAAAGCAGCAACAACTTTAAAAAAACTTTTCACCTTTTTTTTCCCTATCAATTCTGTAACAAGTTTTTAAAAAAATATGCAATGACTTAATAAAAAAGTATACGTAGGTGAAACGGGAGTTAGAGTTGAGGAATGAAATCGTGGTCTTTTTTCGCATTCTTACAGTTACAGATTTCCAGGGTTTATTACTATTTCCCTGTAGAAGATACAAATATACGGTTAAAACTACTTAATTTCTACATTGATCGAATTTTTATAAGAATTTTGCGTAAAAAGTACTACCAACTTTTTAGTTTGATGTTTAATAGTTTTGATGTCATTGAAAAGAAAATTAAAAAAAAATTTTAAATTCATAATAAAAAAAACGCGCCTGTAGTAGAGTACATGTGGCAGAAGTGTACCTTCTTAAACAGTCAAAAATAAGTGAGATTTTAGTGTGAAACAGAGAGGGAAAGTATCTGAAAAAAAATTCAATCTACACAAAAGGGAATAATATTCTGTTTATTGCGAAAAACTCAAAGTCAAAAAATAATTGTTACTTTTGTGATAAAATAAAAGTAAAAAGTAGCCTTTATTTTCACCCGAAAAAAATACAAGGCAAAAAATAACAGTTAGCTTTTAATTTCTAAAGAATCAGTCGAAAATTTAAAAGACACTTTCGTAAGCTGAGTTACAGACCCAGCTGCGGCTGCATTCTTAAGAGCTCTAACTGTTTCGCATGTTGACAATCACCTGTCAAGTTTTTGATAACAATCAACGTTATGATATTTAATATCAGCTCTTTCAAATTAAGCTTTAAGCTAGGATTCGATATTCAACAAAAAAAAAAATTTGCAGAATGTTTTGCAATAAAATTATAAGATAATCGGCTAAGGTTTTTTTTGTGACTTCAACTTCTCCCAGACAAATGGACCGATTTTATCGATTCAGATGTCATTAAATTAGGTTTAGGCTGTAGATGTGCAAACCACTTTTAAAAATTGTGATTTCACTTCAGGGGGTTCCCAACCTTTTAAAACAGAAATAAAATTTTTGTACAAAAATCCGCTATTTAATAGCTTTGAAATTTAGTTTAAGAGAAGAGCTTATAAATTGATCGAATTTTAATTTTTTTCAAAACTAAAAATTTTTCACCAAAATTATCTTTTATACATTCCTCAATTGTCAATTGTCCGAAAAATGCAGTTCCAAAACAAAAGTTCTACTTTCCGAGCAAACCGAGCAAATTTTTTTATTTTTCTTAATGTTTGTATAATTTTCTTTGAAATGTGTTGGCAATAACGGTAACTATTTTTCAAAATGTATTTTTAATGAATTTTCTTTATATTGTCTTTAGTTGTTTAACGTGTATTTTTATCAAACGCCAAGGCAGAGAAAAAAACTCTCTGATATTTAAAGTTCTATATTTGGAAGCAAATATCTCTGCCACTTTTTAAAAAATTTAATTTATTTCTTTTTTGTATTTAATTGAAATTAATTGAATTAAAAAGAAATACAAAGTTTTAATCGTTACTTTATTATTTATATTTTATTCATTGCCTTTAAAAAGAGTCCAATAAAATGAATGTTTCCTCAAAAAATGGATTAAAAATTGTTTTTGTTTTAATAACAAAAAAATTTAAAATTTGCATTTTTTATTTTCTTTCATTATATATAGTTTATTTAAGACGAATTTTTTTAAGTTCGGCAGAAAAATTAATAAATAGTATTTTGGATCGAAAAAACAAGGCTACCCCCTATGATTTTTTGTTCGAAAATTTTTTTTTTTTAAATGTTGATACTATATTTTTTAAATCTTTCACAAGCTTCAAAAGCAATATATTTGAAGAAAATTTCATTAAAGCTACAATCAATTAAAAGTTATAGCCACGAATCTGTTTTAATCATCCTGCCTATCTATCTATATAATTATTAATTAATAAAAATTTTTTTTGGTTTTTTTGGCGTTTTTCATCAAAATGTGTTATAAATTGATGTTGAAGGTGTTCTGGAAGTATTTTTTATTAAGTTTTGAATTAATCTTATTATTTATTTATTTCTTAAATTAATTTTTTATTTCGTTTTTACTTAAATAAGTTATGTTTTATAGCTTGAAAAGTTAAGCAGCGATGTTTTGAATAGTAATAATGTTTATCTCAGTAGTAATATTAGTGTAAGTCCGTCTTCGTATTTTGACAGTTAAATTTAAAAATTTAGTGTCAGATCATACGTTTTAAGTCAAAGTATTCAGATAAAGATCTTTTATATTATTATTGAGACTGAATATATCGTTTTTGAGGAAAAAAGCTTCTTGAATAGAATATCATATATTAAACGTCTATAATGTTTCTTACATTTAATTTTTATTGAATTGCTCGAATTCGGGCAACAGGCTTAAAAAAAAAAAAAAAACAAATTGGCCATTTCAGCCCTTGAAAGGACTTTGACCGAGCTTCTTATGATCAATTGTGTTGTGTAGGTTATTAAATGTATGCACACAATTGACCGAGAACTGGAATTACATGTTTTATGCCGACTCCGAACGGCTAAAGTTCATGTTCTCAAGAAGCTTTACATGGCATAATTTACTCTCTGAGGTTTGCCATTGTCTGCAGAGAGGTGGTGACCGATCAGAAAAATTTTTTATTGAAAAAAACTTTTCGCCGCGGCTGGGGATCGAACCCGGGCTCCGAGCATGCTAAGCCACACACTTAACCTGCATGCCACGGTCACCACCGGGCAACAGGTTTACTAGTATTATTAAAGCATTCATTACAGTTGTTATATTGCAGCAATGAAAGTATGTATCTGTCAGTCTGTTGCTATTTCTTTACACAGTTGTTATATTTTGTAATGTAATGTACAGCATTTCAAGCTTAAAGAAATAAAATTTCCGTGCATACTTTTAAGATGAAAATATAATGGTATGGACCAAAACGCGTTCTGGTTTGTGGCATGGTTTGTGTCTGTGGTATACAACACACGGATCACAACCCGTTCAATATTAATATCATTTTGTTTGTCTGTTTATCATTTGCCAATGTGGCATAATGTTAGCGTTTCGGACTCTTATGGGACGTTAAGTAGAAAGTCCGAGTTCTATTCCTGCTCGCGACAATAATTTTTTTGAATAATTTCATATGAATTAAAAACGTTAGCCTAGCGTCACGAATAAGAGCCCTTGAAATTTCACTCACCACCAAAGAAGTTTCACTTCAAATATAAATTGGCTTATCACGCAAAATTCTGAGAAAATTGCGTTTTATGCAAACGTTTTGTAGTTTAAACCGAATAATTTTCAACTTCTCTTGAGCACAGGCTGGGAATGGAAAGGTCGGGTGGGTTTGTTAATACACCGTGAGTTAAATAGTTTTATTTAAATTCAAACAAGTTATTAACATAACTTCTCTTTCAGTTATTTTTCCTTGCTAGAAACGATATTGTGAATAAAAGGCATGAAATTTTATTTACCCTGAACTCCTGTGAGTACGAAAACTGTTATTCCTAAACAATTCTTAGAAACAGATAATTAAACCAGGGACCGTACCGGTTATGGTTTTTATCAAAAAAGTCTAATATTAACTGTTATTTTTTAACTCTTATTTTTTCCGACAGAAATAAAAGTTATTTTGTGCCTTATATTTTTTCGGGCAAACATAACAGTTACTTTTGACTTTTTATTTTATCGGTCAAAAATAACAGGTATTTTCTGCCTTTTATTTTTTCGGTCAAAAATATCAGGCAATTTGTGTTATTTCAAAGGTTAAAAACTTTTTTCACAAAAAAAATATTCGTTTTATTCGTACACTCAAAAAACTAATTTCTCCGAATTAAAACAAAAAAAATTGAACATCATTTACTTAGCCATATTTTTAAAAAATTTTTTAACATAGCTTGAAATTTTGAAAATAAATTAAAAACCATGAAAAACGGTTTTAGTTTTAAATCTCTTTTCTCTTCTATGCATAGATCTTTTTTATGGATATTAATATTCTTCAACAAGAAGTCTTGTGTAGACTTTAAGATATTTAAAAAATTTTATTAAAAAATAAATATTGAGAGGCTAAATCCTTTTTTGTTTTTGTTTTATATTTTTATACCTGGCATCCTTGAAAGTATCGTTACAATTAATATATTTTATTTAACAACGTAATTTGTTCATATATTTGCTCTAGCTACAGTTGAGTGCGAAACTTCTGCAAAGTAATGTAATAAATAACTACCGTCAGCTATGCTTTCTTGCACGCTGTGTGCTTAATGCTTTTAGCTTTTTTATTATGGTCCTTGTTGTTTATCAGTGTATGTTGTTGTTGCAGTAGTTGTTGGTTCCTTTTTATTTGTTGTTATTTGTGCTGTTTGTATAATCCTTACATTAGTGCAGCACAACCATTAATGTTGAATTTAAAGCAAACATTTGTACAGTTCAAACAAAGACTCGGAACAAACAAATCTTGAAAGCATAAAAGCTTTGCTAAAGAGACACAGACTAGACAGAAGTTAGATGTAGGTATGCTTGTTTGTTAAACTCGTACGAGCTCAAAATTGTAATTTTATAGACTAACATGTTAAGCGACAAGAGCAGCAGATGTGTAGGTGCAGGAATGCAACATGAGAAGTGCTTTTTGGTACAGACTATTTTTAGTAGCAACCACAAAACTAATTTTGCAAAATAAATTTAAGAATAGTACCAAAAAAATACTTTGAAAAAATATATCGCACACTAAATACAAAACAGTCACAACTCAAAATTTTTCGATAACGACTTTTTGTTATAAATCAATTTACGAAACACGTATCCCACTATATTTTTCATCACTTTCTTCATTAACTGGAATAATGAAGTTTGTATGTTTAAATAAAGATTCCTTTTCTTCTGCAGTTTCAACCGAAGAGTTTAATTTTTCGCTTCTCCTGAAAAGTTATGTTTTTTGACTTGTGACTGTTTTGTATTTAGTGTGCGATATGCTAGAAAAGAAGTCAGAGTTGTTAAAAAACTGAAGAGCATTTGTCAGATTGCTCCTGGCATAGATAAAATTTAAGATATTTGTAGATTTTTGTCTGTACAACGACAACATTCATTTTAATAACAATCATGAATTTCATCGTTAAACGTCAGCAATAATAAAAATACACTCAACTTGCATATTTCTCAAATTTTTACGACATTTGAAGCTTTATAAATAAAACTGTTAAGTACTTGGTGCTATACATTTGCTGCACATGATTATTTTATGCATATATTTTTTAAACTTTGCAAACCATCGCAGCTTATTTTGACTGGCATGACCAACTTATGCAAAACTTAAATTTTTTAAAGCTTCTTAACTGCGTTTTTATATTCATGGGAGAAAACATAAAATATTTTGCTGCACTCTGTTTATACAGCCGAAATATTAACACTCACGTTTACAAGTATGGCTTCAACTCATTTCAACAGAAGCCAATGTGAAGCACTCTTCATGCAAATAAGTTCAGCACATAAGTTTTTTTCTTTTCAGCACAAACTATGCGCAAATATTTTAAACTAAGTGGGGCGCCATTTTTTTGTTATTATCTCTAACGTCTATGCATGGCCACACTTTTTTGCACCTTTTTGACATTGAATAGTTTTTGGTAGTCAAACAACTTAAAAAAAATAAACTATAAAACGCGCAAAACAAACAAAAAGATTCTAAAGTAACAAGCTTAGTTAGCTTTGTTAGTAGTAAAAAGTTGGCAAAATGTTATTTGTTTGCAAGGTTGTGATGAGAGAGCGAGCCACTTTAAACTTACGCGCCAAAAGCTGCAAGCTTAAAAATTTTAGAGGTTAAAAATTTTCACTTTTAAGTTTTGACTTGATAGAGGCCAAATTTACCTCTTTCAATGTCAATGGGTCAGAGTGGAAAAAACAAAAGAAAACAAACAGAACAAAAAATAAAAACAAAAAAAAAAGACAGAAAAACAACGTGGAAGGTTAATACTTGACGTAGCAACGAGAGTTGACATTGAAAACTTTGAAAGCTTATTGAAGTGCTTTATGCATATGTATGGCAGCAAAAGCTGTAACAGTGACAGTTTTGCCAATCAACTAATTGATGAACATTTCACGAACAGATAACTGCTGCTCAATATGCAGTTGGATTACCGCACAAATAGGATAGTGAAATTAATTCTTGTTGTGCCTCTCTCAAAATAAACCGTTCAAGAGGCAACTGTATTGAAAAAAGCTTAGAAAGCAAATGTTTTTGACGAGCTTTTTTTGAGCTCACTTCCCTCCCTAAACAATAAATTTAAAAAAACTCAAGTCATGAATGAAAGGCTTATTGCAAAAACACATTAAGTCACACTTTTTTAAAAATTTAATATTATTATTCCTATATTTTAATGCTCTAGTGAAAATCATGGAAATTTCGGATTCAAGGGCTTATGAAGGACTTATTGCAAAACCTTGATAAGTTACTTTATTTTAAAAAATTTGCCCAGTTCCAACAATCACTGCAAAGATTAGTTTGTCATCAACAATCTACTCATTTATTAGTTTGTTTTTTTTTTTTAATTTTGATGGTTATTGCTAAGATCTGCCGAGTTCTTAAAGAAATTTCTCTTTTTTCATAAAAAAATAAGAAATTTTTCTTAAACTTTTTTATTGTCCTTGCAATAATTCTCCTTGAACTGTTTTTTGAGAAAAAAGAAAAACCAACCTTCTTATGCTGTTTTGTACATTGAAAGATTTCAAATACTGCAGGAATAATAAAAACTGAGAAAATTTGTCGAAAAATGATTAAAAGCAATGATTTCGACCAAAAATTCAACTGGTCTAAAATCTGGTCTAAAACCATAAAATGTTTAATCAAGTCATTAAACATATATTCACGCAATTCAAGCGCAATTTGTTAAAATTTTATACGCTAACTGGTCTAAAATAAAAATTGAACACATATTAATGGTCTATCGCCCTATGTTATACATTTATACTGCTCACTATTTATATTTTTGAAATAAAAATAAAAATCTGAGCCTTAAAATGTCAAGTGGCATAAAATTTAAAATTGTTATGCGGAGTGTTGCATGCAAAATGGTATAAATTAAACATAAATAAGCTTTTATAAGTGGTTTCACGCCATATTTTGAAATACATTTTAAGTCTTTAATATATATACGTATACTTAAACTTAAAGCCAATATGTGATTTTATTTACCAACTGGCATAATTTTCAAATTCTTATATTTAGTGAAACATCGATCTTTTGAATCTTAGCATGTCAGAGCTATTTATACAATTTTTTGATAACTTAACTTGTCTTGACAAATTTTTTATGCTGATAACGTCAAAAAATTGTCAACTGGTATAAAAGATTGTTACATAATTTTGTATTTATGTTATGTTTATGTTGCCGTTTAAAATACAAAACTACTTTCCTAAATTTTTAAAATATATTGACATTTTTCGCAAAATATTCATTTGGTGCAAAATTTTATTAATTTTATTTTTATTTATAATATATTTTACAACAATGTGGATTAAAACATTAAATTTTGTAAGAAATTAAATTGGTCGAAAATACAACTGTTGTTTCATTTCATTTTTTTATTTTTTCAACTATGAATTGTATTGATATTATGTATGTTAGGTATAAATAAATTTATTTAAGAGTATTTGACTGGTCGAAAACGCATGTATTGACGGTTTTTAACTATTAAAAGTTCAAAAAGCATTTTCATTAATTTTTTCTTTTGTTCATTTATTGTATTGGTAGT
This sequence comes from Tetanocera ferruginea, assembly GCA_958299015.1. Lineage (NCBI taxonomy): Eukaryota > Metazoa > Arthropoda > Insecta > Diptera > Sciomyzidae > Tetanocera > Tetanocera ferruginea. Next base: position 3,435,658 of record OY282641.1, read on the forward strand.
TTTAAGAGACGTTTAACTGGTCTAAAGTGCATATAAAATCACTATCTGCATTGAATTTTTGTTGCAAATTGCTCATGAAATTCAACTGGTCTAAAATTAAAAATGCATTTGTTGTTGACGTGTTTAACAAGTAAGCAAAATTCATTTTACAACTGGTAGAAAATATATTTTTAATATCAGCAATTTTTAAGTAATCGTGTTTTGTTCCATTATAAAATAATTGGTCTAAAAAGCAATAAAATTGTATTTTCACAAGGTAAAAATAGCCCTTGTATTAAATTTGTTTTTTTTTTTTTGTTTTAATTGAAAAGAAAAAATATTTAAATATATTATTTACTTTATGTATTGATGCCTTAAGCAAAAAATTAAACTGGTCTAAAATTTCAATCTTAATTTGTTATTCTAGGTTTAACAAAAAATTTAATGCATTTAATCATAAAAACGTTTATTTTATGCGTTGACAGCTCTTTCAAGAAACTCAACTTGTAGAAAATTAAAGTTTAGACCATTTATATTATTGTACAAAATAAAGCGATGAACAATCTAGCTGAGTCAAAAGACTAATTTTTTTTAACTAAAGTGAAAAAATAATATTTTAAGTCAATGTTTATGAAATTAATTACTTCCATAAGGAACTAAACTGGTATAAAGTTAAAGGTTTTATTTTTTTCTTGCTTTATGCTTCATTTTGTACTTGGTTTTAGCACGAAAAATTGTATGAATGCATTAATTTTACATACTGTTAACTCTTTCATGTAATTTAACTGGTCTAAATACTAAATTCCAAAGGTTTTTCTAACTTTAATCGTATAACATTTTTTGTTATAATATTTTTACTTATAAGCAACATTTTTTTAAAGTTGAACTTTTCGAAAACTTAAAATTTATTCTTTTTTTAGTTATTTTAATGCTTTAAGCTTAACGATTCTCTTTTTGAAAACATTTTAGAACTGGTCTAAAATAAAATATTGGCTTTTTTAATAGTTTTCTGAAAAAATTAATTGATATGCATGTGAATTATGCGTTCTTAAAACATTTTCAAAATTTTGAACTGGTCTAAAATGAAGAATTAAATAGTTATTAAGTTTCAGCCGCAAAATTGCATTGTTATATTTATTATATGTGTTCAAAATTTTTGTGTTTTCAACGATTTAAACTCCAAAACACTTATTCAACTCATCCATAACTTAACTCGTCTAAAATTTAAAACACATTTATTTAATTTTGAATTCTTTAAAATGCAATGATAAACTTTATTTTATCTTTATTTTTGTTTTTTTTTTTTTATTAAACACGCTATCAAGAAATAAAGCTGGTTTAAAACGGTGTAAAATTAGTTTTCAATAGACTTCAGCACCAAATATATCCATGGCCACACTTATGTTACTACTTTTTTGTTCAATGTTTTATACAAAAAAAAAATTTAAAGAGCATATCATTTTGAATTCAAAACTTGATCATTGCTTGAGCTTTTACGTGCAAAAATACTTTGTAGTATTTTTTGAGAGTGTTTATGAATATCTTTATCAACAACTTGAACTATTTTCTATAAAATTGCATCTATCAGCTTACTTTTTTTATTAAGATAAAATAAATTTGTTGCACAACTTCATAAAGTTAACCAGCTGATATTAAATACAATTCTTTTCAGTTTCAACTGTTTCAAGTGCGCGAAATTCATTAAAAAGTTAATTATTTTATTATTTTTACCATTTCTGCTAGGAATTAAACTGGTTTAAAATATTTTTCATTTTGTTGTATTAAATAAACCATAAATTAGTATAAACTTCCGTCCTATGAATAGATGAAACGATATGACAACTTTTTACATTCACCTCGAATGGTATTATGTTGCAGTCGTCATCAATGTTGTTCTTACTGATAAATATCAAATAAATTTTTGTGTGCATACTTTTAGGCCGACAATTTATTTATATCATAAAAGCACTGCAATAACAAGAATGAACAGTTTGAGCGATATTAGGTGCGGAAAAGGATGCTTGTCTTTTATGTATTAAGATATTAAATTACTATTTATAGTTTTATTATTTTTGACTATTTTCTAGTCTAAAATTAAAAGCTTGAATTTTTCCATTTGCATTTTTAAGTTATAATTGTATTAAATTACGTTTATTGCCTTATTTTTTTATTATTGAAATAAAATCAAGTTGTTTAACATATTCATCCAGCAAGACAATTTCTTTTACAATTTCTGTAAGAATACGAACTGGCCTAAAATTAATTTTAAGCATTAAGAGGCAAAAAAGCCATGTTTTATTTATTTTTTGTTTTGAAAAATTTTATCATCGCATTTCTCGAGACACAAATCAAGTCTGAAATGAAAATTTAAATACAAATAATTATAAAACTCACTGTTGCATATACTATAGTTCGCAGTTTTTGGGTGTTTAAGTACAAAGCTGTGTGCTTAATATTTTTTTCTCTATACTTTGGTCAGAAAATTAACTGGTCGAAAATTAATTTTTTATAGTTTTCAGGGTAAATATGCACTGATTCATATAATAATCAATGCATTAACTTGTTCTTCACTTTTGCCAAAAAATTAACTGGTCGAAAATTAATTTTTCATAGTTTCCGGTCTAAAAATGCATTGATTCATTTAATAATGCATTGAAAACCTTTTCTAAAATATCTTGAAAATTTTTTTAAGGATATTAAACTGGTCTAAAATTCAAAAAATTTGCTTAAGCTGTTTCTATTCAGAAAAAATCAAACAGCTAAGAAGTTTTTTCTACTGAAATTTTTGTTTAATGCTGCAACTGGTATAAAAATCAAAATAAATATATTTTACACTCTTTATATTGCTTTACATACATATATGTTAGTTACAATTTCTCTAAAATGTTTTTTTTACATTGTTTTGATAACTTTTTGAAGAAATTCAGTTGGTCTTCAATCAAAAATAATTTCTTTTAGCTATTTTTAGTATATAAAGAAATAAAAACACATTTATTTTGACTGCTTACACCTTTTATAAAAGCTTTAACTGGTATAAAATGCAAGATCTGTATTTTGTAAGATCTTTAAATAACTAAAAACGAATTTTTGGTCGAGTTTTTAGAAATACTTTGCATAGAAACCTAAGAAAGTATTAAATAGAGGTGTCCTCATAAGACTCAAATACGCTTATTATAGCGATTAATACCAGCCAAAGATCTTAAAAAAACCATTTGCATGGTATAGATACTGTCGAAATAACCTTTAAATGATTTGCGCAATATCTAGAGGTTAATTTTTTTTTTGAGTCTTAAGGCATTTTTGCTCTCATAAGGACTTTCAGAAAATGGAACGTTCTATGGAGTATTTTAGCATTTTCATAATGTGAACTGGTCTAATGTATATTCTTTATATTAATGTTTGCGGTTTCTTTTTATATTCTTTTCATCTTATTCATATCAATTTAAGTGAAATCTTCCCAACATTTATATACAATTTTTATTATCTCTTTCACCCCACTTATTGAGATTTTTATTTCTTCTACTTTCAGTTGGTTTCCAGCAATCCAAATCAGCGCAATTGGCGTGGCATTCTTATTGCTCTGCTGGTGATCATCATTGTTTTAGCTCTCATCGTAACCTCAGTGGTAAGTAGAGCAGTCGTCACTAAGTCACTAAGTCACTATTACAATTCACTTAACCCATGTTAAAAAAAAAAAAAAAAAAAAAAATACATACCAACCAACTACTAAAAGACAAACCCTCTCGAACATAATAGTTGTTTAAATTTCGTGTATTTTAGTACATTTTTCAAATTAAATTTCTTTGCATTTTTATACATTTTCTGCGCTTCGCCCATTTGTAACATTTTCCTTCCTCTCGTTCCTCAATTCAAAATTCCTATTTCTATAAACATTATTTTTATTGTCGTTGTTGTTGTCTTTTTGTGTCATTCTGCTCTGTGTTCCTTTTTGTCGTGTGATTTTTCTGTGTGTTTTTCTAGAAAACATCATATAAAATTTCTGCTTATATCAAAGGTTTTGCTAACGCCTCCCGATGAGGGTCCACGCGTCAAAGGACAACGCATCAAGCTGCAGGATATTGTGGATGGTTTATTTATGCCGCAGCGCGCCAACGGAACGTGGATCAATGGTGAGTTGAGTAGAATGGCGGAATAAGTGGGTATTACTTAAAAAAAACGACACTGCATTATTGTCACACGTAGGTTGAGAATTAAGCCCACGTGCATTATTGCCACTAACTTGGAGGTGGCAATAATTCACACGACGATATCAACGCCAAGTGAATTATTGCCACCAAATCAGTTGTGGAAATTGTACACTTTTTAAGTGTTTTTTGATATACACGAATTTGTTGGAAATAATGCACTTTTTGGTGGCAATAATGCACTTTTTGTTGGCAATAAAACGCTTTTTGGTGGCAATAATGCACTTTTTGTTGTAATAATGCACTTTTTAGTGTCTATCTATATTGCCCTTTTTGGTGGCTATAGAACACTTTTTGGTGGCAATAATGCACTTTTTGTTGCAATAATGCATTTTTTGTTGCAATAATGCATTTTTTTTAGTCAATAATTCCCGTTTGGTGTCAATAATACACTTTTTGGTGGCAATATGCCATTTTTGGTGGCAATATGCACTTTTTGGTGGTAATAATGCTCTTTTTTTGTTGAAAATAATGCACTTTTGGGTGGAAATAATGCACTTTTCGGTGTTAATAATACACTTTTTGGTGTCAATTATGCACTTTTTGGTGGCAATAGAACACTTTTTGGTGTCAATAATGCACTTTTTGTTGCAATAATGCATTTTTTGCTGTCAATAATGCCCTTTTTGGTGTCAAAAATACACTTTTTGGTGGCAATATTCCCTTTTTGGTGAAAATAATGCACTTTTTGGTGTCAGTAATACACTTTTTGGTATCAATAATGCACTTTTTTGTCAAAATTGCTCTTTTTGGTGACAATAATGCGCTTTTTGGTGACAATAATACACTTTTTGGCATCAATAATGCACTTTTTGGTGTCAATAATGCCATTTTTGGTGTGAATAATGCGCTTTTTGGTGACAATAATACACTTTTTGGCATCAATAATGCACTTTTTGGTGTCAATAATGCCATTTTTGGTGTGAATAATGCCTTTATTGCATTCGGGGAATTTTGTTATTTAACGCTGTGTCGGTAATGCTCACTGGCTGGTGGCAAAAATGTGAGTGGCGTTAATTTAAAAAAAAACTGTTGGTGTAGTTTGCATTTTCTTTATTGGCAGGTTTTCATTAATATGGGAACGTATTTTTGATTTTGATGTAAAATATCAGATACTGAGCATAAAAAATGCTCATTTTTTACATATTTTTATAACATTTATTTTAACTTTTATTACAACCGATTTCCTTTTTTCTATTTTATGACTTTTTCACGTATTTAAATAACAAAAATCAACACAATAGCCGAGGAGTTCATCTATCAGGATCAATTTGGGCGCATCAGTTTATTAAATGTTGCCAACTTATCGGATCGAGTGCTTATGTCAAACGTCACATTTGTAAGTTTTGCAAAAGCTAATAAAAACTCAAACACATGCTTAACCAAATACATAATGAAACAACATTACGTGCTTATCAACAACAACAACATCATCATTATTAACATCATCAGCAACATCATTATTCATGAGTCTAATTTTTTGGCTAATCTTTAGCATCAAAAACTTACATTTAGACGAAATTAAATACGTCTACAACAACTGACAGACAGTATCTCAAGTGTTTGCACTTGACTTGGCAGCACTGTTTGTCTTTAGTGGAACAAGACAGAAAAACGTTGGCGTTGTTGAAGCGTAATTCTGCAGTTTTGGCAAAATAAGCAAAAATAAAGAAAATTGTTTTTTGTTTTGCTTTAATTTTCTTTCTATTTTTTTGTTTTGCTATGCGTTAAGAAAACTTTCTGTGTCAATGACTTGATAAACATTAACTCGGCTTGAGTACGTATGTCTGTGTATGTATATGTGAGACAGCAAATAAAAGGACAAGATTTGTGCGTCTGTTGCTGTTTAATTTAGTAGTTTTTATTGTTTGGCTGTTTTACACGCTGTTTGTGCAGCAGTTAAGCATATAACGTAGCAGCCAATGAACACATGTTGGCTGATAACGACTAATTAAAGCATTGCAGCGTTGCCAGCTGAGAGAACTTAAAGCAAAACTTTAAATTTCTTAAAACTAATTAAATAAATAAACAGCCTTCAAAACTTTGTGACAATTTATTATGTTTGTGATGATGATGATGAACTGCTTTTCATATAACAGCCGATTAATTTTAAGTCAACATGTGGCACATTTTGTGGCCACAATGTGTATAATTCTAAAGCAACAACAATTCATTTATTAATTTTATGCATGATGCATGTTGTTATTAAAACATTTAAGCCGTATGTAAATCATTTAAGCTTTTCATTTTAACTTTTTATCTGCAGCAGCTTAACGAGTTAACAAAAAAAAAAAAAATACAACAGCAACAATTCGGATTGCATTAAATTCAATTTCATTGTTCTGCTCTTTATGGCAAAATTTTATTTAATATTTAATTAAAAATAAATGCTTTATGCTTGATGATAGATATATGGCTGCCTCATTCAGTTGCGACTTTGACTGGTAGCTGTTCACTCGCTCTGTCATTAGCGCAAAATAAGGCTGTCATTAATAAAATGTTGCGTCAAATTAATAGCAGCTGTCATGTTGTTTCATGAACTGTGTTTTTTGTTTGTTTTTAACCACGTTTTGCTTCCACATTTACTATCAACTACTTTATTCTGCTTTCTCTACTCTTACAGAAAGCGCTCGCGCCCCACAGTTTTACTATATCTTCGGACAAACGCTATATTTTGTTGGCCCAGAACGTTGTGAAGCTTTTTAGACACTCGTTTTTGGCACAATTTACGCTGTTTGACATTCAAACAAGGTGAGTAGTTGGGGGCGCCAGTTGTGGTAAGTTTAAGTTATCATTAAATAAGAGGTTCGTGTCAAAACAAAACAAAGTGCTTCCAAATGGCTGCACAAGAGTATCAAAGGAAGCAATGTCATATTATTAAAGGTTCCAAATAAGAAGTGATTTAAAAAGACTTAAGAAAAGAAAAATTATATATAATTAAGGGTTACAAATAAGATTTTATTTCATAAGACTTAAGAAAATAGAAGCCAGAGATACAAAATTAAAATTTGCTTAGAGAGTAGAAACAGTAACCAGTTCTGAAAAATAAGTAAAAACATAAAAAATTAAATTTATTTAAACCCAAAATGCAGTTTTATATAATTTATGACATATAACAACATAGTTGTGTAGTTTATTTTGAATCTGGTAAACATTTTCTCTTAAACGTTACACTCGAATGCATATTTTTGCAAAAATAACGAAATTATTTCATGAAACCAACAAAATTTGTATGTTTACCTGAAAGTAGCACTCAAGACTTGCATTTTATGTGAACAAAATTTTCTTCTATCTTTGGTAGTTTTCAAGATATAGCCAGTTTCATGTGGTCTTTAACGTTACATTTTCTTTTTTTCCTTTTTTTTTTGTTTGTAAGGTATAACCAGTTTTCTTTGGTCTTCAACGTTACATTTTTTGGAAGTCAGTTTCAAGATAGGTCTGTATTTAAAACAAAATAGCTGAAATTTGCAATGAAAACCTACATTAAAGAACTATATCGAAGAAGAGACATCAAACAAACGACTAAAATCGAAATAATGAAAATTTTCGTGCACTTCTGGGAGCCAAAATGAGTGGTTTTTAACGTTACACGTTTATGCTTTTGTTTATATTTAAATGTTTGTGCTTATATCAGTGAAGTGCGACATAAGAAAGAGAGATACAATGTTTTACTGCTAATTATAAATGCTTTGACACTGCGGTTTCATGTGATGCCTATTGCGTTATACCTTTTTGCTTAAAGGTGTTCAATCGCTATCGAGATTTCTCTTACTGACATGGAAAAGAGCTGGACATTTAGTATGAATAAATCTGGAGGTTTATTCATACTCAAGGGGTAGTCTTCAAAGTGATTCAGTTGAGAGATACATTTTTTAAGATGCTCCTTTAATTGAAAATGGCCACTTATGATTCCGGTCATCGCCCTTTAATAATTTTTGCCTATGTTAATAAGGAACTTCGATTTCTTAAGCAATAGTACTGGGCATAATAGTTAAGTGCAAAACCTGTTCTAAAGAGTTCTTTCAAGAATCATAAGATTTGCCGAATGAGGTTGTTTCGACGAGTTGCTTGAAGAGATTTTTAATAAGGTAGTTTTTGGATGGGGTTAGTTCTTGTATTCCAGAAACGATGAAAATTTTGTTAAAACAGCTTTTGGAAAGCATATCATTTAGGGGCATGCAGAATTCATCTTCTCGCTTTAGGGTTGTAATCAAGGAAAGCTGTCCCTTTAGGGGATGGTTTGTGACAATGTTACCCAGATGGTAAAGTCTTTGCAGGCTGAGCTTCATCTTCATCTGGATGTGTATGTGAATTAGTGTATGCCCTTAGACGCCATTAGGAGCGGCTGTTGGAGTGGACCTGATCGATGTACGACAACCGATGTACGACAACAACGACAAACTGTCGTACATATCCCTGCACATCTTTGAACTCGTTCTAACCACTGGATTTTTGAACCTTCTACACAGCCTTCTACTATAGTGGAATATGGTAGTGTGGGTCTAACGATCAACGTATATATATATTGTACTAGCAGAGTACCCGATATTGTTCGGATACAGCTAATTTGAGTCGAATTGAATAATAGTAAAGAAGGATTAATTTATATTCTTTTTGCTTTAAAACAAACTAAACTACTAAATTCAGTGAGCATACAAACTTAATAACCAAATTCTGGTTTAATACGGCCAAAACTGTCTGAACTATTTTTATTGATTTGTGGGCGGTAAAAGGGGGTGTGGCAATCCACTTTTCGTACAGTTGCCGATAGTCAGCAAACAAAATTAATTACCAAATTCTAGTCTAATACGACCAAAACCGTCGGTAATACATAATTTGCATTGATTTGTGGGCAATAAAAGGGGGCGTGAAAAAATTTATATAGCCTATGTTCAGCGTAGTAGTTTAAGTAGTCGTTTGATAAAGGTTTTATAAAAATCCGTCGAGTAGTTTAGGAGTCTATTCGGAACATACATACAAACAAGCAAAAATATTATAAAGATATCATCTTATGGCTTATACCCCAGTTCTTGCCGAAAATTTTTCTACAGATACACATAGAGGTTATAGATCTACCAATAATGCGGTCTATGTGAATGTCCCAAGACAGTCTGCTGTCTATAACCACTCTTAGATACTTTGCTGAGTTGGAAAAATTTACTTTCTGCCCAAAGAGTTTCGGCCAAGTAAGATCAAGCTAACGCCGTTTTGTAAGAGGCACATAACTGTCTTTTTTGGTTTTGGAGAGAGGCATTTGTATAAACACCATCTCTAAAGCGTGTTCGGTGCTGCTTGAAGAACGTCGAATACTGTACTTTCGAAGCGCCTTCGTATAATGACTGCTACAAAGATAACTTTTGGAAGCAGTTCAAAATCTGAAAACTGTTTTGAATTTGCTTCTTAGAGAAATATTTTAACCTAAAACTAACATTTCAACCATTCATTTGTAGTATAAAATTAAGCTTCCAAATAGCTCCTTAAGAGTACTCGAAGAAGCAGTTACCAACCTAAGAGCTCATATAATATTACTTATGAGCTTTAAATTTTTGAGTTGCAAGCAACGAGAGCGAATTATTGGAAAACCAACTGCTTCATTGTGGATTTAGAGAGATGATAAGTCCTTAGAATGGTCATTAAAATTATTTTAATAGCTTCATTGTTTCTTCTTGTGCAGCCAATTTTCTATTCGTAGGGTACGGATAAAAATTACATTTTTATACAACTTATGTAGTGATACAGGCTTCAGGCTTCAAATGATTTGCAAATCAACAGATAACAAAGACCAAAGACGATGGCTAATTAAATTAGTTAAAGCAAAAGCAAACTATAAAAGAAAATTTTTTCAAAGTTAATGTTTTATAAAAAATTGTTCAATATTAAGCTTTTGACTTCAAATACTTAAACTATAAAAACAAAATTATTATTGTTTGGCAATTCGGTAAAACATTCAAGAAATTCATCGAAACGACAAAAAAATTTAACAGTTTTAATTAATTTGTATTATCACTGACGGGCTGTTGGATCCGTTTTAGGCTAATTTTGATTAAAAATATTATGAATATTTGAGTGAAAATTTCTTTTCGGGAAATTGTCAAAAATTCCTTGCTTCCTTAAAACGTGCTAATTTTCTCCTAGAACATTTATTGAATTCCTATCGTCGCATAACATTTGTTGACATTTTCGGCATCATTCAAAATGCCGGATGTACGCTGCTATGCTTATCTAAAATATTAACACCATTTGTTAACGTTTCTCTCTTTTTTTTTCTGTTTCTTTTTTTTTCATATTTTCCCCCCTTACGTTCGTATTCATCATCATCATTTGCAGTGAAAGCATTAAATTGAAAATCGATGCCAACGACGACGAATGGCCTTACTTGCACTATGCACGCTTCGCACCATCTGGCAACGCTCTCATACTAGTCTATAACTACGACATCTACTACAGTGCAGGACCACGTGCAAATCGTGTTTATCGCGTGTCACGGGATGCGGTACCGGGTGTCGTTTATAACGGCATACCTGATTGGCTTTATGAAGGTAAGCCAGAGCCATGCCATGCCGCCGCCTTAAGTGTGGCAGATAACAAGAACAGAGTATTGCCAACATATTTCAATCGAATTTGCCAAATTGAATTTGTTGGGTTGAGCTGTTTTTGTTGCTCTTTTTCAATTTCATTTTCGATTTGCGCTTATTTTTTTTTTATGCTTTATTCATCTTCTCTAGAGGAAATATTGCAAACGAATAATGCGATTTGGATGTCCGATAATGGCCAACTGATGCTGTATGGCTCGTTCAATGATTCGCATGTACAGGAGCAACATTTCGCGTGGTATGGCACGACAAATGGCGGGAATCTGAATGCTTATCTATATCCGGAAATTAGATCCTTAAGGTGAGTTTTTTCAATTAATTTTCAAACGCATTAATTAAATTCAATGGTATTGCAAGAGTGCAAATTGTGTTGCAATAAAAAAAAAAAAATTTAAATTTCATAACACAGTTTACTAATTGAAAGTAATTGCAGTTTATCGTTGCAATTCATTACAGGTCAATTGCAGTTTATTCAACTGAATTATAATTAATTGAAACTAATTTAAATAATATGATGAGAGGGCATTTAGAATAAATAATAATAATTTGCACATATTTCACATAAAGTAGCATGTGTTTGAAAGCACTATAAGAATGAAATTATAATGATGTTATTGTGTTAAATACAATTTTATTTAGTGAAAATAATCTGATAAATGCAACAGATATGCAATGAAAAATTATGAATTTAAATAATATCAAATTCACGTAAAGAATTAAAATTACATACCTAGCTTAGAAACTCAAAATTTGAGAAAAAAAATTTGTTTGATATTGAAAAATCAAATTCAATTTTATAAATTTTTATGTGTGTCCCTGTTGTGGGATATTATGTAACAGTGGCTGAGTTAAGCTCAGCCAATCTTGTGTCAGACAAAAGATCTACTAATCTGTATAAAAGAAAAGACTCAGTTGTTCAAGTTTAAAAACAATACAGTAATTTTTATTTAAAAATTCATTGATTTTTAAATAAACCTAATAAAAATTCAGTACAAGGTGTTGAAGCTGTCTCAGACAGTTGGGCGACGGTATGGGTTCGTAAGTGTCAGCAACATAGAAGTGAGCGTTAGTAAGCGATTTAGTAATTAGGAAGTAAGCGTCAGTAATCTGTTTAGTAGTCCGTCAATCTGTTGCTGGTAGTCAGTCTGGTAAGGTCAGTGGCGTACCGAGAGGCTAAGCCGCCCGGTGCGGATTCCAAATTTGCCGCCCCTCTCATATGCAGTAAAAAAAAAAAACATCTTTGATATTAATATAGGGTTTTTGTTCTCAATTATATAAAAAAAAATTCTAATATACATATCATCAACCTATTTCTAATAAGATGCACGTTGCGAAAAAATGGAGCAAAATGCGCGCATGAAACTATTTTTGCTCTCATTTCTATATTAACTTAAATATAAAGCTGATATATTGACACCTCAACAAGTATTTTTTAAGGAATAACCTGGCATAATAAAATTTTGTCATTGCATATACTCTACACTTATACCCTACAGTTGAAAATCAAATTTATTTATGATATATAAAGTGGTGAACAAATAATATAAAATGCAGTACAATCCTAAAAAAAACATAGAATAACAAATATATCGTTACACTTAACGATTTTCAGAATCTTAAGTTTCCTCACACTCAAAAAAAGGAACAATCTATGTATGTATATTAAAACTGATGCACGTATGTGTGTGCTAGTTATAGAATCCGAAACCGCTAAACTAATTGATATGATTTTTTCAGGGTAGCTGTCGCAAGGTCTTAAAAGTGTTGCTGTGAAGTTTGGAAAGAAACGATACAAGAGGCGTAGCACCTCCAATGTAACCCAATTTGCAATACCGCTTAGCTTTGAAATTACAGGTCGTACAATCTCATAATTTGGAATTTAATCTTAATTTACACGTGCCGCTTCATTGGTAACATTTTGTAAGCTTTATACAAGAGGCGTGTCACTTTTTGATCAGCTCAAATTGCAGGTATAAATTAAGAACTATAGGTATGTACACTAGAGCGTATCGAATTGCATTATTTTTTCGAATTTCACATTCTAAGCGGTCTCAAAAGTTGCATGTGGTTGTCAAGATCTGCCAAAAAAATTTTTATGAAAATAAAAGGACATCTTCCTGCCCCGCAAGGACAAAGTTATTTTTTGAGAAAAACAGTAAAAAATAACGATCTTAAAATGCTTTGATTTTTTTTAAGAAAAACTACCTGTGTCTTAAAGCAAAAATTTAAATACAGTTTAACATACAATATCTTACCAAACAGTATGATACTTGCAGTTTTTACCTACATTATCCTGTATAAAGGATATTCGAAGCGAAAGTTATACTCGAGATAGCACATAACTTTTGACTGTTGCCATTTAGTCTAAATTTCGATGGCATTGATTATAGCGTTGGCGTATTCCGTATATATGATGAATTAATAATTTGCATGGTTTTTGCAAATGTATTCTCTTGTTTTAGAGAAATGTATACTATAACACAATTTTTTAACTTTTTAAAAAAAAATTAATATTAGATTTTATATCACGCGCATCAGAAATGTCGAACATAATCTTCACATTTTGGATTTCTTAAAAATTTCTGAACATTAATCTGCCTAAAAATATTTATTTATTAATTTATTCTGGCTTAAAACCACGATTTTTTTTTCTATTTTGATATTTAATAAAAAGGTATTTCCTAGCATCAAATTTCTTAATTTCAGTTATATCCCCTTTATGGTTATATTTTCATTATTAATTCATCATATTTACGGAATACGCCATCGAAATTTAGACTCAATTAAAAGTCATACAATAAAAAATATTCATATAAAAAAGTTTTGGAACAAAATGTCGGATGATAACAAAACTCAGTATGGAGTAAATAATTGATCAAGTTTTTATACTAGAAAACTTGAACGAAAGTAAAATAAGATCACTCATATATATTATAATTGGCAAAGATCTCTAAACAGAGCTTAACTTCAACATAAAATTAAGAATTCTGTATAGCTTTATTGGTTAAATCTATATTATTTAAAATTATTAATTAAGCAAATTTAAAAAAAAAATTAAAAAAGCATTTAAGGCTTTTATAATAAAAAGAATAACAAAAAAGGTTGAAACAAGTAGCAAACAGATTTGGTGCCATTTTTTTATAGAGCTTTATATTTTCACATGTATTGTTCTGATCATTACAGCGATTACCTGTGGAAGTTGCATTTGAAAGAAAATTTATTATTTTTGTATATTTTCTTAAAATTTATGCTATTTCAAAGAAGTACATCTCCTTATTTTGTCACAGAACCAAACTTTTAGGGAAACAAATTTAAAGTCTAATTTTTGTGATTTATTGTTGAAAATTTTATTTATTTTGACTTTAGTTTGAAGTTTTTATGAGCATTTTAGAAAGCTAATACGTTTAGTGAAATTTTTGATTAAATATTTTTGAAGTTAGGCATGACTTTGGAGGTCAATAAAAAAAAGTGGTTAGGCCTTAAAAAAATGGATTTCTATCATTAAACATAACCAAAACCATTAAATCATTATAAAAGACCAAGAAAAAAAGTTGAGATATCATCGAAATGCGCGCGTTTTGCCTGATTTTTTGCAAAATTATCTAATGTTGAAGAGGCAAAGAAAACTAATTTCAAATGTATTTTAATATGTATTCAAGCATTAAAAGCATTGCAAATTAAAAAAGACAAAAATGTAGTTTTGATCAATCAACCTTAAACGTTAACAATCGCTATTATTCCAAATGTTGACTTACGTCGTATTAGAATTAGGCCAACTATAAAAAAAGTATATTCTTATATGACACCGAAATTTTTTTATTTAATATTTTATTAAATTGTTATTTTTCTTGTTTTTTTATTAGCACAATCGTTAATTACATTGTCAAAGTCTATTTTATTACTTAACTTAATAGAATAGAAACAATACTTACTTAACGCAATAGAAAAAAAAGTATTTTTCTCTCAACGAGAAGCTCTTCCTTGCCAATATCTGCGTGACAGAGTTCATTCAGTTTGCATTCCAACTTATCATTCAGGAGAATCAAAGGAGTAAGAATGGCGTATTTTTCAGCAAGAGCATGAAGCTGCTGAAACCTTGTGGTCATTCGCAAAATTATTTCTCCAAAATTAATAATTAAATTATTAAATTAGAAAATGACCCAAGTCAGTATAGACCACACCTAAATCCCCTCCAAAGTGATTTTATTAAAACAGTAAAATCCCTTCAAAAATCACACAAAATTATAATAGATACGACTTAAAATTATACGCATAAGTCTTAATTTTTAATATGCACTCTGAACTTACAATCCGCCATAATCAAACGAAAATTCCACTACTGGTTATTTCCACTGATAAGTTAAAGCACTCAAAAACTAGAAAAATTTCGAGTTACTCGAAAACACCAGTTATTCAAAAGGCTCAATTTAGCTTCAGTGCCGCCCCCCCCCCCCCCCCCCGGTACGAGGCTGGGTAAGGTACTCCTGGATAAGGTTATCACCTGAAAAAGGACTGTTTTTTTCTCACGCACGCTCACGACTAAAAATAATTTTTGAATCACGATCACGCACGCTCACTATGAGATATTTTACTCACGAGTTCTCACGAATACGTTTGATAGGAAGAAGAATACACATAAGTTTTTAATAAAAGTGTATTTAGTGCTTTTAAAATAAGAAACGTAAATTCAATTCATATCTTATATCGAAACATCTTGTATTTTAAAATTATATGAATACATAAATTAGTTTGGAGCGAAACGATTATTCTTTAGATAAGTGTGCTTTTTAGTGATACAAAATGAAGGAATAAAACTTTTTAAGCATTTGAATACATTTTAAGACCATTGAATTAAATTAATAACTTGTACTATTTGAAAAGCTAAGAAAGTACTTCAATCTACATTTTAATTCAAGTTTTTATTTAAAAATATCCAAATAATCCATTTAAATTTTCACCCAGCAGCTTAGATCTTCTTTCCTCTAAAATACTACCAGATACCGAAAAAACTCTTTCACTTGTGGCAGAACTTGCGGCTATATGTAATATTTGCCCAGAAAGTTCCTGCAAAAGAGGCAAGTCTACGGCTTTTTTCCAAAAAGATAAAATATCGCTAGTATTTGTGTCCAGATTTTTATTTAAATATATAAGCACTTCTATATCGACTTTTTCGAAACTTTTTTACCTGTTTTCATCACTTTGTTCTTTGAATTCGTCGAATGAATCTTATCTTGTCTTCTCTGAAGTAGATGGAATGCTGTTCAGCAGCTCTTTATCAGCATTAGAGTTGTGATAACATTTTCGCTGATTCAACAATTTTTGATACCACAAGCCCTACCCTTTTGGGGAAACCACCAACTCTGGAACTACGGTTTTTTTCAAGGACATCATACACAACTAGATTTCAATTGTAACAAGCATACGACATTCGCTTATAGTTTCTAAATGCTAAAGTAGTTTCAAAAGAAATCTTTCAAAATCTAAATAACAAAATCATGAATATGTATGCCTGTCTTTAGTCTTTTTAAAAATTCTTTTGTTTCTTATACATTTGTTTTTAAAATAAAGTCATCGGTAATGTAATGTGTTATTAGTGTCAAAAACTCCTTTTTTTAAAAAAAATGTTCATGTTTTCTTTAATGTTGTTGTATTCTTCCGGTATATAATTTCTAAGTTAGTGCCCGCCTCGATACCAAAATGTCGTCTAAATTTTGGTTTCCATATTTTGCTCCAGTAGCGATAAAAGCTTGAGCAAGTTCTTTAAATCCATCCCCTAAAACATAAATATCATGAGTGTTAATTTACCTCGTTAGTTAGTTGTTAGTAAATTATGCCAGCCTTCTGTTACACTGAGCGGTCTTAAGTCCTTTGATATAAATTTAATTTGCGCCTTTATGGTTTCCGCCCTCCAGCTTTTAGGGAGCTTTTTATTTCCAAAATGTGTATCTATGGTTTTCTGCTTTGCATCTACTACTGCAAATTTGGGACACTTATGACGAATCAAAATTTCAGTGCCTTTTTTTCCAGAGTATGCCATTATTTCTTTGCACTTGTTGCATTGCACAAAATTTTTAGCTGCTGCTTTAAAGTATATGACATGAACATTTTTCCATACATCACTTTGCGATTTATTGGGTACACAAAACGTGTATCGCGAATCTAATGGATTCTTTCTAAGATCATTCTCGATTTCTAATTTCCTATTTTGTGCAGCACACATGGCTTATAAACAGAAGCACTATGGCAAGAGCACTACACAGCTAGGAGCAGCAGCAGGAACGATACTTCCAAACACAGGAACAACACTCTTGCAGACACAGCAACAAGCATACAGACAGGAACAGCAGCAGGACCGACACTTTTTAGGAATAGCAGCAGCAGGAACAACACTATATCTTTTGGCAAGAATAACTTCTGCCAAAAGCAGCAGTATGTACAACGCTTTTTCAAGAGTACCTCTGGTAAAACCAGCACACAGGAAGGAGCAGAATCAGCAGAGTGCTAGATACAGCAGTATAAAAAGAAAATTGATAAAATTTCTCTGCTTATTATTTGTAGTTAAAATTACCAAAATTGCCTCAAGTTATCGCTGACGTTTCGTAAAATAATTAAAGAAAGCGAAGTTAGTTGTTGTTGTTTCTTTAGAAGTGGTCAGTGTTGCATTTTGTATGCAGTTGGTAGCGTCGTGGCACGTCGTGTTACGTCAAAATACGTGACTTCTCTGCTTCAAGGGTTTGGAGACCTTTAATTTGCAACCTAGGTTTGGGAAGGTATTATCCAAGTTAAGTAACGGCGAAAAAGGGATGGCTTTTGTCAAATCAAAACCGAAATCCTTTTGGATGAAGTATATTTTCAGTATTTTAATGGCTTTTAATCACTTGAAAACTTAGCTTTATTACAGTGATGCCGTTTTCTCAGAAGCTGAAATCGAACTAAATATCATTTAATTATTTTCTGAGGTTTTGCTAAAATTAAAGATAACGCTACTTTTTGAAGAACAATTTTATTATAATAGGCGCAAAAAGTTTAGTAACAAAACTTGTGGCAGGACTAGGTATATTTATTTTAGAGCTATACTTTGTATTGTGGCTTGTCGTAAAATTTTACGTAATACATTTTTTTTCTATGCATACTAGTCCTTTAAGGGGGTCTTCTCATTGAGCAACTTTTTTTCGACTTTTTTTTTTGCATTTACTTATAGCTTTGGTAGTTGTGAATATGCCCCTAAAAGGATTTTTAGAAATTCGAAATACTTTAGAAGATACAGCTTTTTTTGTGAAGCAAGGTCTTCGTCAAAATGAGCTATTTTTTTTTCGCCTCAATTTCGAACGAAGCGGCATAAAGTAACCACCGAATTCTGTTGAAAATGTTTATTGTTAGGTAAAAACGTGTTTGCACACATATTCATACAAACATACGAATACACATTTCTGCTTATTTTAGGGGTTGAAGCATTTTTTGAGTCCAGGTGTTCAACTGAAAGCATCATTTAGTTCAGTTTGTATCGAGTTGAGCAACAGACGCGTGCGCTTAAGTGAACGGAAAAGTAAATTTTTCATAAATTTATTGTGATTTTTGTAAAATGGATCGGAAAAAAAATAAAGAAAAAAAAAAAAACGCCCAAGTGAGCGTCAGAATCGTGCTAGAAAACGCGGGTTTAGTGGAAATCAGCATCTTAGACCAGAGGATTCTGAATATACCAGTACATCGGCCAAGAAATTCAAGAATAACGAAGACGACGAAGTATCAATCAAAAACAATTTAAAATATTGCATTCTCGAGTTCTGTTCTGTGTTTACCACGTTGTCAGCGTTGGTAATTTGTGCCTCATGCAAGCAAAAAATTGAGTTCTCAGAAGCCTCACCAAATGGAGTTGGATTTAAAATCGCTTTGAACTGCGCCTGCCCACGCACAACATATATTCCTTCTACCGGACCGATTTTGATGAATTCGACGGAAAATTGTCAGCTCTTTAAAACTGCATTTAAACATTTTTGATTTTTTTTTTTTTTTTTTCCAAAAAAATTACTTCAAACTTTAAACGCGTTTATCTCGAAACCACGTTTTTCGAACTGGTGGCCATGATATCTCCAGTTCAACTGAACCGATTTTCATGAAACAAAGTGGAATCGACGCAGAATTGTCACCATTCTCGGGTGAACCTCGACCATAATTTTAAAAAATTTGTTACTATTTTTTTTTTACACTAAACCACAAAAAAAAGCCCGAAATTGAAGTTTTTTTTTTGAATGGCCGCCATTTTGTCAAAAAAAATCACAAAATTAAGCTTGAGGTTCACCCGAGAATTACATCTATACTGATTATAACCCCGTTTTTTTTTTTTCATTTCAGACGCTTCGGAGACCCGGAATCGTGGCCGCCGTGACGACACCTTTTTTTTCACCACCAACTTTGAAGTCTCATTACTTTTTGAAAAAATTTTTTTATTTACTTTGAAACTTTTGTAATACAATAAATAAAAAAAGTTTTCAATTATTCTTTGCATTTTCAAATAAGAATTTTTTTAAAAAGGGTCCAAAAAACGGGTTTTGAATGAGAAGACCGCCTTAAAATACGGTTTTGTTGAAAATTTTTCGCCAAATGCACTCTATACCTAAAACGTAAAGGTTACTCCATGTAACTTCTTCAATATGTTGATTCGCTAAAAGAATGTGTAAAATAAGGCAACTTTCACCCTCATCCTAAAATAAAATTCAGACGTAAACTTTCAAATTGCCGATAGAAGTATACATTGTTTTGATCCTTCTTACCAGTACCTTATTATTTTGCAAAAAGATTAATTTTGTTGAACAGTGTCATTAGAACGCGATGATTATTTCATTATTATTATGATTCTAAACGCCAATGATATATGAGTGTTTAGATCTACCCTGGTCACCAAGATTAATTAAAATTTTCTAAAAGCTTTCTTCGATGAACTGAATTCTAAAAAAAGGTCACATTTTTTATTTTTGCCCATAGTTCCTTTATAAATGGAACGAATTTGGATCTTTTTAAAAATTTAAATTTATTTTTTATTTTGTTTGGAGATCTCCAATAGCTTTCGTTAAGAACAACTTCTGTTAAAGAAAACATAAAGTTTCTTTCAAGAGTTGATATGGCATGCTTATTTTAAAAACCAACTATCAACAATTTTATAAAGAAACGCACAAGAGGAAGGATACGCGTTTAAGAAGTTGAAATACTTTGTCATCAACATCAAAATCGTAGCTCTTAAAACTATAATACTTGCCTAACGTCTTCTCAAAGCCTCATATAATAGTTCAGTGCAAATTAGCCTTAGCTAAGAAATTCAATGATTTTCAATAAAAATACAAAAATTCTTCTTTCTAGCAACAACTCATGAAAATACGTGCAAAATTCTGAAATTCTTGGGAGTAATTTAATTTGTTTTTTTAGTTGTTTTTTTTTATTGCCCACAGAGTCTCAATTTAGTTCAATAAATGTTCAATTAAACATGATAGTTTTGAGACAAATAAACTTTTTAACTTAAACTGAGACTGAGGAAAAAGATGTTCCTGTATCATTCAAGTTAAAAAGTGTTAAAATTTTGCTCTTAAAAGTGCCTGTTTTATAAGTTTCAAACAATAACCATTCAATTGGCCTTAACTAATATTGACCCGGTATTAAGCAGCGCACAACAAAACTCTTTCACATCTACACGTATTGCATTCTATTAGTTGTATGGTTGTGTGGAACGTTAGAAACAATTAAATACAGATTTTCCAAAAATTTGCATATGAGACGCGGCAAAAATTAACTTGTGCAAACAACTTTAAATAATACCCAACACATACACAAGAACACACACAAAAACACACACACACTCATATATTACTATTCAGTTACAATTGCTGATGTCAACTGTGCGTAGGTGTTGCACTATTATTTGTTTTGTGTGCTGCGAGCAATGCGTGCAGCAGCAGGACATGTTTTAGTTGTTGTTTACTTTTGTCAACACTAATTATATGCAAAATCCTCTTAACTATTATGAATTATTTCATGCCAATTGTTGGTGTGCTATAGTTGGTTTATTTATTTGTTATTGTTTGAAATTATTTAACAGTTTTTTTTCGTCTCTCACTCTCGCGATAGCTTTAATTTTTCACACCTGCTTGCGTTCACATCTATTTTTGGCATAATGGATATTATGTTAAATTTATTTTATTACTGTTTCCTCTTATCGTTCAACAACATGCACACCACAAACACTGAAAATATGTTGTTTGTGAATACTAATATGATCAACTCACATAAAGGATAAAACCATTATGATATACATATACAATCAAACACAATAAAATTAAGCAAATAAAAAGATTTAATAAATATTTAAATATTTGCCGTATCAGTCAGACAAATATTAAAATCTATTGATTCGAATTGAACAAATGTAATATTGAATAGAATACCATCAGGATTTATTTACCTAAAAGTAAAAAATTGCATTCATGAAAAAAAACGGCGATAAAAAGAAAACATAACAGACAAGTTCCAGTTCATTACCTTAAATTTTGGTGTTATATTTTTTAAGAATTTTCATGTTTTTCTACACCTCAAAACAGCCTTGTCATTTGTAATTTTTCAGCTGTCCTTCGACATGTATCATTTGTCATTTTGATTTTGATTTTGATTTTAATTTCGATTTTGATTTCGATTTCGATTTCGATTTTGATTTTAATTTTGATTTTGATTTTGATTTTGATTTTGATTTTGATTTTGATTTTGATTTTGATTTTGATTTTGATTTTGATTTTGATTTTGATTTTGATTTTGATTTTGATTTTGATTTTGATTTTGATTTTGATTTTGATTTTGATTTTGATTTTGATTTTGATTTTGATTTTGATTTTGATTTTGATTTTGATTTTGATTTTGATTTTGATTTTGATTTTGATTTTGATTTTGATTTTGATTTTGATTATGATTATGATTTTGATTTTGATTTTGATTTTGATTTTGATTTTGATTTTGATTTTGATTTTGATTTTGATTTTGATTTTGATTTTGATTTTGATTTTGATTTTGATTTTGATTTTGATTTTGATTTTGATTTTGATTTTGATTTTGATTTTGATTTTGATTTTGATTTTGATTTTGATTTTGATTTTGATTTTGATTTTGATTTTGATTTTGATTTTGATTTTGATTTTGATTTTGATTTTGATTTTGATTTTGATTTTGATTTTGATTTTGATTTTGATTTTGATTTTGATTTTGATTTTGATTTTGATTTTGATTTTGATTTTGATTTTGATTTTGATTTTGATTTTGATTTTGATTTTGATTTTGATTTTGATTTTGATTTTGATTTTGATTTTGATTTTGATTTTGATTTTGATTTTGATTTTGATTTTGATTTTGATTTTGATTTTGATTTTGATTTTGATTTTGATTTTAATTTTGATTTTGATTTTGATTTTGATTTTGATTTTGATTTTGATTTTGATTTTGATTTTGATTTTGATTTCGATTTCGATTTCGATTTCGATTTCGATTTCAATTTCGATTTCGATTTTGATTTTGATTTTGATTTTGATTTTGATTTCGATTTCGCTTTTGATTTTAATGCGTTTTTGTATTTTGGGTTTGGGTTTGATGTCTTGGTCTTGGTCTTGCTTTTCCTGTTTGTCTGTGAACACTGTGGAGTGTTCATGTTTTGACACTTATGCCTAATAATGAAAATATTTCTTTGAATGCCTTTTACACATTATTTTAAATAAATTAGACAAATAATTAACTTAATACATCCACACTTGTATAAATAAATGGAGTAGCTTTTAAGCTTTATTCTCACAAGCGCACAAGAGCTTCTTTGACTCAATACATTTAAACTCCATCTCAATATATTTATCTTTTGACATTGAAATTGCAAAATAACTAACCCTCAGTTAATTGATATTTTTCTGGGCAAGAAAAATGACATCAATTCGTTAAAGTTGAAAATTATTTGCTTCACTTAAGAAAAAACACAAAAAAAAAACAAATATAGATTGAACTTCATGCATACCAAATGATGTAAGAGTTAAAAGTTAAGCACACACATTAGTCAAGAAGGCTTTACCAAAAGCCTTTTTCCCAAAGATTTTTCATTTATAATGTACGCATTTTATTTGCTTCGTTCGATTACAGATATCCTAAGCCAGGCACACAGAATCCCATCGTTAAGCTACGTGTTGCTAACTTGGCTGATCCGGAAAATATACGCATCTGTGAGCTTCAAGCGCCACAATTTTTAATAAACGAGTGAGTATTAGTTACGCAAAATCAATATCAGTCCATTAAACCTAAGCACACATACACACACAAACACACTCTGAAACACTCATATACACTTGTAGTCAACCCTAACTAATGTGTTTTTCCGCTTGCTTCACGACAGAGATCATTATTTTACCAGCGCTAGCTGGGTCAGCGACTCAGAAATTTGTGTGGTCTGGCTGAATCGGCCGCAAAATATTTCGCTGGTCAGCATCTGTAGAAGTCCATCTTTTGTGTGCGTTGAGGTGAGTATTAGTAATAGTAGTTGTAAGCATTAAACATGTGTGAGAGAATGAGTAATTTATAATGTTCACTGTGGTATGTTGCAATAGAATTATTCTGGTTAAGCGTTTACATGTCAGCAACATTAATCAAAGGTGGTCGGCAATCATGGCCTGTCATGGTCCAGTTTATAAGATTGACTACACATGCCTTTGCAATATACCTTGCTCACACTCTCTACCTCTTTACGTTCTGAAATTGAAAACATATCTGTCTCTTTTTCTTATACTCGGCAGACTCATCGCGTCAGTGGCGATGGTCGGGGCTGGGTAGACACAATCTCGGTTCCTTTGTTCGCTGCAAATGGCTCTACATATGTGACCATTTCTCCTTTACGTGATGGCACATCAGGTTTGTTCGTTGACAACAACATTAAATTAAGGTAACTTAAATGGAACTTCCGTTATTTGCAGGTTATTTCCGACATATTGTCTATGTGGCCAAGAATCAAGTGCTTTCGTTAACACATGGACAGTACGAGGTCAATCGTCTGCTACACTGGGATCAGCATCATAACTGGATGTATGTCAAGACAATATTTACATTTTTCCAGAATGATTCTAAGAACCCATATTTCTTTACTTTTTCATAGCTATTTCCTTGGCACTCCGGAACGTTTACCTTCACAGCAGCATCTCTATCGCGTCTATGCAATACCTCCACACCATGGCACTCCACATCAAGTGCCGGAATGTCTGACGTGTCCACCACAGCACTCTGCTTTTGGCTATGATAGCGATGAAGGTCAAACCAAATCACCTCCTCGTCTTGTCACTGCTTGGGATGATGATTGGGAGGATTCTGGTGAACGACAAACGCTACCACCGCCTACGCTACCACCCGATAATAAGCATCAGAAAACTACCAGACGACCATTAACAGAACCTCCCTCAAACTGTCTTTATCACACGGCAAAGTTTCCCAACACTCTGCAGGCTAAATATGTGTTAATAGAGTGCTTAGGTCCTGTAGTGCCCACCACCAGCATATATCGCATAACATCACGTCATGATGCACGTGGTGACAAAAACTCGCCACCACCGCACGCACTTGAACTACTGCTGCTTGTGCAGAATAACACTCGTCTCAAGGAGAAAATGTTGCGTACCGCTTTGCCCCAAATAAAAACTTTCCCAGTTATGATCTCAGGTGGGTATCATGCACAGGTGCGCTTATATTTGCCGCCAGTCTTACGTGAGGATGAGATCACGCGCTATCCTACCATCTTGCATGTGTACTCAGGGCCGGGTACGCAGCTGGTTACGGACAAATGGCACGTTGACTGGAATACTTATCTGGCGGGCACCAAGGATTATATTGTTATGCAAATAGATGGGCGTGGCTCTGCAGGGCAGGGCTATCAGCTGCTCCATGAGATCTATAAACGTTTGGGCACCGTCGAGGTGTCAGATCAGCTGGAAGTAAGCGAATATCTGCGTGATAACCTGCACTTTATCGATGGCCGTCGCATGGGTGTGTGGGGCTGGAGCTATGGCGGATATACGGCTGCGCTGGCGCTCGCCAGTACACAGTCCATATTTCAGTGCGGCGTCAGTGTATCGCCTGTGACCAATTGGAAGCTCTACGGTAAGTTGGGAGGGTTCTTAAACAGCTAGTGAACCGTAAACACCAAGACAAGAGAAAATAAAAATCAAAACCATAGTCCAGACAAGAACTAGGCATTGAGGTAGGACTAGAACTTGGACTCACATAAAGAAAATAAATAAGGCCTAAAAACTAGGACTAGAACTAAGATTCTAAATAGGAATTGAAATAAGAACTCGAAAGTAGAAATGGAACTATGACTTAGACTAAGAATAAGGCCAACCCAAGGACCAGGGCGAGAGCTACTTCCAATAGCAGAGACAAAAATAAGATAAAATAACCTCAAGCCCAAGACTAAAACCAAGACCAAGACCAAGACCAAGACCAAGACCAAGACCAAGACCAAGACCGAGACCAAGACCAAGACCAAGACCAAGACCAAGACCAAGACCAAGGCCAAGACCAAGACCAAGACCAAGACCAAGACCAAGACCAAGACCAAGACCAAGACCAAGACCAAGACCAAGACCAAGACCAAGACCAAGACCAAGACCAAGACCAAGACCAAGACCAAGACCAAGACCAAGACCAAGACCAAGACCAAGACCAAGACCAAGACCAAGACCAAGACCAAGACCAAGACCAAGACCAAGACCAAGACCAAGACCAAGACCAAGACCAAGACCAAGACCAAGACCAAGACCAAGACCAAGACCAAGACCAAGACCAAGACCAAGACCAAGACCAAGACCAAGACCAAGACCAAGACCAAGACCAAGACCAAGACCAAGACCAAGACCAAGACCAAGACCAAGACCAAGACCAAGACCAAGACCAAGACCAAGACCAAGACCAAGACCAAGACCAAGACCAAGACCAAGACCAAGACCAAGACCAAGACCAAGACCAAGACCAAGACCAAGACCAAGACCAAGACCAAGACCAAGACCAAGACCAAGACCAAGACCAAGACCAAGACCAAGACCAAGACCAAGACCAAGACCAAGACCAAGACCAAGACCAAGACCAAGACCAAGACCAAGACCAAGACCAAGACCAAGACCAAGACCAAGACCAAGACCAAGACCAAGACCAAGACCAAGACCAAGACCAAGACCAAGACCAAGACCAAACCAAAACCAATACCAAAACCTAGACCAAAATCAAAATCAAAATTAAAATCAAAATCAAAATCAAAATCAAAATCAAAATCAAAATCAAAATCAAAATCAAAATCAAAATCAAAATCAAAATCAAAATCAAAATCAAAATCAAAATCAAAATCAAAATCAAAATCAAAATCAAAATCAAAATCAAAATCAAAATCAAAATCAAAATCAAAATCAAAATCAAAATCAAAATCAAAATCAAAATCAAAATCAAAATCAAAATCAAAATCAAAATCAAAATCAAAATCAAAATCAAAATCAAAATCAAAATCAAAATCAAAATCAAAATCATCAATGACAAATGACACAAATTTAAGGTAAAGATTCTAAAGATAAACTTTAGTTATCAGGGACTAGAAAGTCAATTTAAAGTTTTTAACATGATTCTCTTTATTTTTTGCCTTACCCCAGATTCCACCTATGCCGAACGCTATCTGAGCTTTCCAAATGTAACGGACAACTATAAAGGTTACGAAGAGGGTGATCTTTCGAAATATGTCGACAACCTGCGGGATCGTCAGTTTCTGCTGGTACACGGCACAGCCGATGATAATGTGCATGTACAGCAATCTATGGTGCTCTCACGTGCGCTAACCAATAAAGGCGTGCTCTATAAACAGCAAATCTATCCCGATGAGGGACATAATTTATCCGGTGTTAAGCGACATCTTTATCGCTCGATGACTGGTTTCTTTGAGGACTGTTTTAAGAAGCTGGTAAGTTAGCTCTGCTTAACTTATGTGCTCTTTCTTTTGCGCTCTTTGATTTTATATGAGTTGAATTTTGTTTTGATTTTATTAACCTGAAAATACTTCTTAATTACTTAATTTATAATTGTTTGCACTCCACAAAAATAACAACAACTAACATTACTACCATTACAACAACCACCACCACCACCACCACGACCACCACCACCAATACCACCACGAATTATCACCACCACGTACCACCACCAACCTTCACCATCAACTTTATATAGCTTGACCAACAGCAGGGCAACCAAACTGATGCCTCGGATTTTTTGGACTTTCATAGCTTTTATGCAGCTAAATAAGAGCGTGCATTTCTATTCTCTGCGAATTATGAGAGCGCCGTAGGTTTTGTTTGTGTCAATAGCGGAGATTTTTGACACTTTTGATACAAACTCATGTTTAGTAAAATAAAAGGTACCTATTTTGGTGTGAGGCTTAAGTTAACACTTTTGGTTTTGTTTTATTTCGTTGATGTGTCAATCAATGTTGTTGTTTGTTTTGTTGTTTGATTGCTGTTTGACGTTATTCTACAAACTTTAGTCGATGTCAATGGAATAGCTGTGCTTGGCTGTCAAAGCACTGTCAAAATGTTATTGTTTTTTCTTCTTTGTTTTTAGTTTATTTTATGCTGAATTATGTGTTCTGTGGTTGTGGCTTCAAATGTTTGAATGATGAAGAAAAAATTATAAATATTCAGTATGAATTTACATTTGTTTTTGGTATTAGGTATAAGCGTCACAGAGCATGAAATTCGAAAACAAATATGGAGAAGTATTGGATGATGGGAAAAAATATTACGGTATTACATAACACTCGACAAAATCAAATCAATTTGATGTGATCAAAAAAAAAAATGTATATATATTATACTATTGTGAAATTTATATAAATTTTTAAAATGTACGTTAAGACCACATTTAGACTCATCGGTAAGAGTGATGGATGGAGGATACTAAATTTATATTTTCAAATGTTATTGACTTCAAGTATCTCGTGCTAGTTTAAGAACACCAGATCTTAGTTTTTACCATTATTAGAATGATATCACCCTTATGTCAAAAATTAAAAAACTCGTAAAAAATATTGCAATTTTTTTTATAAAACAATACCAACAGAACTGTTTAAAAAAAATTTTTTATAGTTTTGTGCGGAATGTAGGAATGCCATTTTTACCATTTTTGTCATAGCTTCGGTATTTAGAGTCGAATCTTAAAATATGATATAACGATATTTTTGTTTAGCATCACTACAATATGCTTTGATGTTTTAGGCAGAGTGAGCTTAAAATTTAACCATAATTTAGTCCTTTTCTTTGTGTCATTAATCAAAAGCGTACATTACTTATTGTCGGTACAGTGAACACCACTTTTATAGTCATTGTTTGTTGAAATTTTTGTTAATATTTTTTTTTTTGGAAACCACTTTCTTTAAGGTCATTAAATTGCATATATTTTAATATGTGTTGTATTCATTGTTTGCTTATGGAAAATAAAAAAATGCTGCCGTTGTTGTCAAATTGTTAAATTTAAGAGCAAAAGCTCAAGAGCAAATGCGTATTTAAAGCTGAACTAACTAGTGCTTAGCTTTAGTAGAATTTCTATGAAATTCTAGATAAAGCTTTAGAAACAAATGCTTTAAATGCGCTCTTAGTCTGTGCTTAATACACCAACCTTAAACCAGCTAAGCCACACATCATTGCAAACACGTTATAAATGTTGTTGTTTTTTTATGTTGTTTATTTTAATGCAAAACACTTTTATCTTTAATTAAATTTTGCTAATACCAACAATTTTGTCTTGTTCTTTTTTTTTATGTATACTGCCTGATGTCTGCTGTCTTTAGGTGCCGCCTGAATCGAAAGCTGGCCTGGGAAATGGTGGTGATATGCAACAGCAATAAATTATGTAACTATATATATTTTAAGGTTGGTTTTTTTTAATGAAATTTAAAAATTTAACACATGATTTTGGAAAAAAAATGTATTTAAATAGAAAATTTGTTTAAAAAATTTCCAACAAATTCAAAAGCAAAAAACAAAAAACGGTTGTGAATACTACAAAAATTCAAACATAAATGAAAAATGAAAAACAACGCATTAAAGTATGCAACAAAAACAACGTGCAGTCAAATGTTAAAACCAGCAGCACAGCAAAAATAAAACAAAACAAACAAAAACAAATAATTAAAACAAAAACAAAATCGAATCATAAGCGCATATAAACAAAATGGTGACCAACATGGCGGTTTGAACTTTGGAACGAAACGCAGTGCAAATATTTATTATTTGCATATGTATTGTATTGTATATGTTTGGGAAAAAGGCAAAAACCAGTATTGTTTTCAAAGCGTAAATATTTCAATATTATTTATATTTACTTTGTGCCAATAAATTTGCATTTTGTTTGACCTGCTAAAGTGCTGCATAAATTAAATTCAAGCATGAAAGATTTTTGATGCATGCACAATTTACGCTATACTGCAATTTATTGAAATTTTTTTTGTTTAACAAAAACAAAACAAAAACAAAAAAAAAAAATAAATAAAATAAAAACACAAATCAATATAACAAAAAAAAAAAATATTAATTAAACAGATATAATAAACTAAAAATAAAAGCAGTTCTAAAATGTAAACAACAAAAAAGCTTTGTTAGTAGTTATTTAGCAACAAATATTTAACCAACAAGCTTAGCCAAATCCAAAAAGTATGCAGCAGTTTTGAGTTGTTAAGTACGTAAGTGCTTAAAAAAAATAAACATTAAAATTAATTCAATTAATATTAGCTTAGCAGTGACATAAAAACCAAACTAAATAATACAGTAGAACGGTCGAAAGCTTAAGTAAACTTGCATTAAATTACAAACTGCAAAAAAAGCTCAAAACATACATAGTAGCTGCGATATTAGAGCATTATGAAATTAGTGAAATTATGAATATATTTTATTTGACAATTTTTTTTTTTAATAAACTTTTGATAATTTATAGAAAAATTTTATTTTAAATTTTAAGTCTTTCAAAAGCTTAGTAGATAATTTTCAAAAGATTTTCTTAGAAGCTTTGGATTATTTTGATAAATAAAAAATTGTTATTTTAAAAATTTTGGTTTTTAATTGTAAGGCTTTAAGTATAAGTAAAATGTCAGCGAAAGCTTTAATTAAATTTAAAACTTGTATTTTTTAATTAAAACTTTTATATGAATTTTGCATTTCATTTTCTTTTAAAGCTTTTGAATTAATTTTAAATATATTAATCTTGCACCTGCATTAATTAAAAGCTTTATTTATTTTATTTTAAACTATTTTATTTGTGATATATTTTAAAAAAATGTATTTATATTTTATTTTTTTTGTTTTAAAAAACAAAAATTTTAAAACTTATTGCAATTTTTATTCATATTCCGTCATCAAAGTAAAGCTTCTACAATTTTCACATATTTTTTATAAATTGTTTAGCCTGCTGGTAATTCAAAGATAAAAAAAACATAAATAAAGATTTAAAGAAAAGCATGTTAAAATAACCTGTATTAATCATGAAAGCTTTTATGAACAATACAACTTAAGTTAATTTTAAACTTGAAATGAATTGGTTTTTTAAAAATATTTTATTAAAACTAAAATTAACTTTTTTTTAACATTTAAGAAATGATTTTTTTTTAAAAGCTAGCGATATGTATATTATATGAAAAAGTTAAAAAAGGTGTAACTATCACGATAGCTTATATTTTTAAAAGCTTTTTTAAGCCTTAGTTTTTTCTTAGTTACCAATGTTTTTATGAGTAAAACTCTCTACTTCATTTGATATTTAAATCTAGGTTGTTTTAATTTATATACATTTTTTTACTTTAGAAAGGTTTCGTATAAAATTTAACTATTTTTCAAAGCTTGTTGTGAAAAAATAAATTTTAATTTTAAAAATTTAAAAAGTTTTATAGTAAAGTTAACATAAAAAAAATAATAATTAAATTTGGTTATTGAAGTTTTCAAAAGCTTTAAGAGCATTTTGTTATTGATGTTTTGGTTACAATTTTAAAGTGTTTTTTTTTTTGCAATATCGAATTTTTAGTTTCAGTTTCAACAAAAAGAAGAAACTTTTTAAATCAGTCAAAAAGCTTTAATTTTTAAATTCATTTTAAGTGCACTTTTGTTTTTTATATATTTCTATTAAAATTTGTCAAAATAAAATTTAATATAAAATTTTTTTTAAAATTTTAAATTTTTATTTTTACAATAAATTTAATTTTTAAAAATAATAAATTAAGCAGTTTTAATAATTAAGTATGTTCTTCAAAAAATGCTCAATGATTAGATGTAAATTGTTGAAATAAGTTTTTTAGTGAATCATTCCAAAATTTCTTAGTTCTTGATTAAATTTTTAAGGCAGTATTCTAGGGGTACATATTTTGTGTAGTTTTTTTTTTTTAATTCAACAAAAAAAAAAAAAATTATAAAAAATGTAGTTTTTAACAACCACAAAACAAGCTATAAAAAAAAAATCTGAAAATTTTAAAAATTACAAGCTGGTAAAGTGGGGGTTGTAAGAAAAAGGGTGCGTCGTTTTTAACATGATTTAACCCTTCTGGTGATCTGAGCAAGAAAAGTAACTAGATTCTTAGTAAGTTAAAATGTCAAACTACGGAAATTAAAAAATATTTTAAAACAAAATAGCTGTTTTAAAAACAGGAATTTTTTGCCCTTTTTTCAAAGTTTTGAATTTTTTAAAAATAGTAAAAACAAAATATTATGTATTATTATAGTTTCAACAATAGAGGGTTATTTAAAGAAGATATATATAAAAAAAATTTCAAGTTAATCGGTTAATTAAAAATTTTTCAAATGTTTTTTTTTTTAATTTTTTGTTTTGTATTGATAAAATATCAATCTGGAACAAAAAACTTTTTGAAAAAGTTTTACAAAATTAAAAATCTGTTGTGCTCCAAAGGACGTTGAATTATATACAAAAGAGCTTTTTTAAATGTTTTGAAATTGAAAGATTTTTTTAATGTAAAGATTTTTTTGAAATAAATTTTTCCATAAAGTGACAAAAGCTTTCTCAAACATTTTGTTAATTCTTCGTTTGAGTGTTTTTCTCAAGTTTTCTTTTTGAATTTTAAAGTACACATCAGCTGTGATTTAGAGATCTCAAAAATGAAAAGCTTTTATAAAGGCATTTAGTTAAATCCTGAAAGCAAAGCTTTTTCTTGTTGCAATAAATTATAATTAAAGTATAATTTCTAATTGAGCTTTTTATAATAAGTTTCTTATCCTGAGCTGCAATTGAAGCAAGAAACTTTTATGAAAAGCTTTGAATATTTTGTAGTAGAAAGCTTTTTGAACAAATCTTTAAAAAGATTTAGTAAAAAGCCTTAATATGCGTTCATATATAATAAAAGCTTGAAAACAAAGCTCTTTCTTAATTATAAAGAACAATAAGTAATGAATTTTTGCAGATTTATAACTTTGCTTAAGCTTTTTATGATAATTTTATTATTATTTTGAGCTTTTTATAATAACTTTTTTATCCTGAGTTGCAATTGAAGCAAGAAACTTTTATGAAATGCTTTGAATAATTTATAGTAGAAAGTTTTTTGAACAAATCTTTTTAAATCTTTTAGTAAAAAGCCTTAATATGCGTTCATATATAATAAAAGCTTGCAAACAAAGCTCTTTCTTAATTATAAAGAACAATAAGTAATGAATTTTTGCAGATTTATATCTTTGCTTAAGCTTTTTATGATAATTTTATTATTATTTTGAGCTTTTTATAATAACTTTTTTATCCTGAGTTGCAATTGAAGCAAGAAACTTTTATGAAATGCTTTGAATAATTTATAGTAGAAAGCTTTTTTAACTGATCTTTTTGAATCTTTTGGTAAAAAGCCTTAATATGCGTTCATATATAATAAAAGCTTGCAAACAAAGCTCTTTTTAAATTATAAAGAACAATAAGCAATGAATTTTTGCAGATTTATATCTTCACTTAAGCTTTTTATGATAATTTTATTATCATGTAGTGCAAATAAAGCTCTAATAAAAAAGTTTTTAAAATTTTGTATTATGAAAGTTTTTTCAACTGTGTTTGTCAAATTTAAGCAGTGGGACTCATGTTTTGAAATGAAGATATCTCAAAAATGAAAAGCTTTAATATGTTCACATAACATAAGCTTGTAAACAAAGCTTTCTTTAATTAATACAGAACAATAAGTTAAGAATAATTGCTTATTTAGTTTTTAGCTTAAGCTTTTTATGATTACTTTTTATGAATTCAAACTACAGGTAATTAAAAAGCTTTCATTATTTTGTACCAGAAAGCTCAAATACATAAATTTTAAATGAGCATCTGAAAATTGTTAAAAATTATCTTTAAATATTTTCTAAAAGCTTTTAACTAAATTCTTGCTTAAAGAATATTGCTAGGGTAGAAGTTTTTAACTCGAGAAATTTACTTTAAAGCATTTATATAAAAAAGCTTTAATTTAATTAAAGAATCTTAGCTTTTAAGCTATTTTCAATACATTAATTTCACAATTTCTAATTCGAAAGCTTCGACCTGAGCTAAAAGTTCTTCAATGAAAGCTTTGGCGAAATCTTTATAATATTATACTATCTGCTACTTTTATTGGGATTGATAAAAAAAAATTTAATTTATTTTTGAAAACAATAAATTTATTTCTCGAAATTGAATGTTATAGTGGAGAAATATATATATTACTAGCTGATACCCAGCGCGTTGCCGTCGTTTTTTTCCAGTATCTGAGCAGTTTGCCAATAGAAGGCCATCAACAAATTGTTACTCCTCTCTGAGTTTCAATATTCTGTGACCATAATTTCCAAAGCTATTAAATATAAAAAATTGTCTTTTATGGGCGGAGCCGCAGCCCTTGTTCAATACACGTTTTGGTTGCGAGTACTTCCGAGTAGAAAGATATCACCAAAAAGTTACTCCAAGCCGAGTTTCTTTAATATGTGACTATTACTTCCAGCACTATTCAATGTAAAAAAATGTGTCTTATAAGGGCTGATCCACCCATTGCACGATGCCAGTTCCAGAAGCAGGACAACACCAAATAGTAAATCCATTCTGAGTTTAAATGTTCTGTGACTCTTACTTCTATAACTATTCCATATCGAAAATTGTAATTCTATGGGTGGAGCCACGCCTCGTTTTCAAATGCCCGTGTCTGTTTTATAATTCAAAGACCTAGCCAATCAGTTACTTCATACTGAGTTTCATTATTACACGACATTTAGTTCCAAATCTATGCGATATCAAAAAATTGAACTTTATGGGCGGTACCATGCCACCCTTTCCAAAGATAGCTCAAATTTAACAGTCGAAGATCAAGACTCAATAGTAAGTTCGTACCGAGTTTCATTGATTTGTTGAAAAAGTGCCACGCCCCTCGCAGTTATGAGAGTAAAAAATACTTCACGACCTATTGTCATACTTAACAAATATACAAAAAAATTTCATTAAAATCGGTCCAGCCGTTTCGGAGGAGTTCAAACACTAACACCGTGACACGAGATTTTTATATTTATTAGATTCAATGAGCTTTTCATTTAAATTTTGACCGCAAGTTATTTTTTTGTAAACATAAAAATATTAAAAGCTTTCAAATTTTGAAATTACGAAGCGTTTAAGGCACACTCGACGAGTTTTGCACACCTATACATTGTCATCGTGTTTGTATTATTAAAATTTTGTAAGCCTTCACTGAATCCACCGAGAGAAAAGCTCTCCAAAAAGCCTTTTTGAGTGCTTGAAAGTCAGCTGAAAACGCTAATTCAACGTATGACCCACACGTGTGTCAAATTGCATGTCATTGAAAGAAAGCACTTCAATTAAGTTTACTCTGAATTTTTCAATTGGGCTCCCTTGGGAAGCTTTAAGTCAGCAGTTTGCTTCATTTTTTTCAGTTTTGCTTATTTGTAAGAAGAATTTGGAGAGCTAAAGAAGGAGATATTTAAAGTAAAAAGAGAAAACTTATTTAAGCTTCCTTGAAAGTGCTTTTAACGATCTCAAAAGAAATGCTGGCTTCAGCAACAAAATAACAAAATAAGTGCTGACAATTTGGTTCGCAGATAAGCTACTGACATGCTGGCCCATTAGAATAATAGTAGATCTACACAATCCAGTGTTTGCGCTACAAAAGAGTTTTCAAAAGCTAGCTCTTTAAAAATTTCTTTCAGTTACTTGAGATATTGCGGGCATTTTTGAGGTTGTTGTTTTTCTGCGGTTGATTTTTGTATTATTCACTGAAGAAAATAAAAGCTTTTTAGCTCAGAAATACAAATACAACAAAGTCAAATTTGCGGTTGTATTAGAAGAATACCCATCAATGCTTTAGGGCTTTCACGTGCACACCAACTTTGAAACAAAGTTATAATCAAGTTTATTTAAGATATTGGATAACACAACAATTTTTTGAATTTTTATTTTCGAATAATTTTCCTTTAATTTTTTATGCTATATTTGTAATTTAAATAATCATGCAATAACGAAAAAAAAGTTGCCAAAGGTTTTGCCAGAGTGATTGTTCAAAAAAATTAAAAGACATCACAAGCCTTGCTGGAAAAAGTTAAGCAAAAGTAGAGAAATGTTGTAAACATTAATAAAGTTTAACAAAGAGTTAATTTCAGTAAATATTTTTTATCCAACTAGATGGCTGAGAGTTAGCACTGCAGCGACAGCTAAAAAACACAGCTTGTATAAAGCTTGTATATTACTAAACCAACCAACCAACCAAACAACCAATTCTTGGACAAAATAGCCCCAAACAAAACAAACACTATTAAAAATAGGCATTACACAGTCCTCAAGTTGTTGATGCTTTTAACAAAGTTTATTTTAGTCTTCTAACCAAATGAAATAAAAACTTTTTTAAGCTCAAAAACTTTTATAAGCTATGCTCAAAAAAGAGCATTAAATATGGCGGTCTGCTTAAGCTTATGAAAGGGTTTAAAAAAAACACATAAACCAACAGTTTGTTTACTTTTCAAATAGCTAGCAAAGTGTGTCATGGTGTTGGTGCTTACTTTGCGGTAAAAAGGTGTTAAAATTGTTGTTGACATTTTTTTTCCCCCCCAACAGCCAACAGCTTTAGGTGCACAAAATAAAAGAGCTTTTATCACTTACAGCTAAGCGTTGTATTTTTAATGTGGTTCTTTCATTCAAAGCATGACTGCTAATGGTTTGGTATCTTGTTGATCTCAAAGTTATTATATAAAGCTGCCATATTTGCGCAAAACTTTTTTATATGTTTAATGCCCGAAGCTGGCAAAGGTAATGACAGTGGCCAGTATTTGTCTCTTGGCGATTGTATTAAAGTTAATAAGCTGTTTGCATGATTAAATTATTTCCATATGTTTTAAGAAAGCTTTATGTTGAGAGCTCAAAGTCAATTATGTTACAAGAGCTTTTGGCATTTTTGCATACTACAGTTAAAAGAGAAGGCATTTTAATTAGATAAGCTTTTTCATTTTTTATAATTTTTCATTTTATCTTTATTATTATAAACTAAATAGTTCTAAGGACCAATTTTTAAGTCAAACAATTTATAGAACTCAATTAGAAATTCCAAAAGAAAAACGACTTGTTTAGTAGCGCAAAAAAAAAATAAAAAAAAAAAAAATTCATAGAGGAATGATTATAAAAAATAGACTTTTTTGTTTCAACAAATATTAAATAATATAAAACAAAAATTAACTTATAATAGCTAAGCATCATAAAAATACTTAACATATAAATACAAAAGCTTATTTAACAAAAAACTGCTGATTTATTGTTGAACTTAAAGTTTCGAGTTTTAAAACTCGACTACAATGTTAGCAAATTTTTCAAAAAAATATAGACTTCAAAAATCAAAATACAACAAAACATGTTCAAAATATTTTTAAATAAAGTAAATCAAAAAATTAAAATAAAACTGCAGCAAACTTAACAAAAAAAAAAACAAATGTCTTATATAACTATAAGTTTTGAATAATTATAAACAAGCACTGTACTATATAGCATTATGTAACAAAAATTACTGATATTTCATAAAAATAAAAACACACAAAACTAATAAAAAAAAAACTGTATATTTGTTAAAAACTATAAACTAGAGAAATTGTTGATATTTTCCTACATTTCTAGCCTTAAACACTCTCTAAAGTACTTCTATGCAAACAAGAACTATGACTTAAAACTTATAAAACACAAAAAAACATTAGCTTTAGTTTTGAAAAACCTTAAAACCACCTAACCAACGAATCTATAACTATTAATTTAGTACACTTTAATATATAATATTAAAATTTAGTGTCCTTTTATAAATACAACCACTGTACATAGTCGTAGTATATATATGTAACCCGTTGAAACAACCTCTGTATTGCTCTGTTCTTTATGAATAATATTTGTTTTGTTAAGCAAGTTTTTAAATTATATAACTACCTATTAAAAAAAAAAGAAAAAAAATCAAAAAAACATACTCTAGAAACTCAAACAAAACCTTTGTGATCCAATTTCTTCTCTTCCATGAAAAGAATTAAACTTAATTACTATACATAAAAAAACTATATATATATATATTAGAAGTTGTTCAAAGAAACAAAAATTAAAAGAAAAATGACAGAAAAATAACAACAAAAAACTAACTCAATTCTATGTACTGAATTAATAAAATCGCATTAAAACTGCATAAATTATTTGACATAAAAAAAACAAAAAAAAAAATAATACTGTATTTATTGAAAATATAAGCGAAAGTATGAAAATAAATAAAATTATTGAACAAAAAAATTTTGAAAATTTAAATGTGTTTTTCTTTAAATTTTGGAAAGCTGTTACCGCTGGGATTACAAAAATAAAGAAAAGTTTTTTATCACAAAATACTTAGGTTCCTTGAACTCACTTAGTATCATTTTCAATGATGTAAGATAATAAATTATTCTTTAATTAATGCTTGAACTGATTTCGGTTTATCGGGAAATGTCTCAGAAACTGTTTTCACTAGTAGACTCAACAGTCTGATTCGAAAATGTGCCTTCAGCTGCGTTCAAATGATGAACATTTTCCTAAATGCCGAAGTTAACATACTACCTGTGGAGAGAGGTTACTTACGAAGGTTTATGGAACAAACTTGGAATTCTGAAACTTCAAAAAAAATTTTTTTGTTCTAATTTTTGATAAAAATTTCTGTCTTAGTGACTTAAATAATTTTAAAGCAATTTTGTAGGCCATTTCAGAAGTTTTTTATTAGCTTCAATATAAAACTTTCAAGACTTACACATATTCAGTCAAGTCTGTCTCTGTCTCTGTCTCTGTATCCATACCCATATCCATATCCATATCCATATCCATATCCATATCCATATTCATATCCATATCCATATCCATATCCATATCCATATCCATATCCATATCCATATCCATATCCATATCCATATTCATATTCATATCCATATCCATATCCATATCCATATCCATATCCATATCCATATCCATATCCATATCCATATCCATATCCATATCCATATCCATATCCATATCCATATCCATATCCATATCCATATCCATATCCATATCCATATCCATATCCATATCCATATCCATATCCATATCCATATCTATATCCATATCCATATCCATATCCATATCCATATCCATATCCATATCCATATCCATATCCATATCCATATCCATATCCATATCCATATCCATATCCATATCCATATCCATATCCATATCCATATCCATATCCATATCCATATCCATATCCATATCCATATCCATATCCATATCCATATCCATATCCATATCCATATCCATATCCATATCCATATCCATATCCATATCCATATCCATATCCATATCCATATCCATATCCATATCCATATCCATATCCATATCCATATCCATATCCATATCCATATCCATATCCATATCCATATCCATATCCATATCCATATCCATATCCATATCCATATCCATATCCATATCCATATCCATATCCATATCCATATCCATATCCATATCCATATCCATATCCATATCCATATCCATATCCATATCCATATCCATATCCATATCCATATCCATATCCATATCCATATCCATATCCATATCCATATCCATATCCATATCCATATCCATATCCATATCCATATCCATATCCATATCCATATCCATATCCATATCCATACCCATATCCATATCCATATCCATATCCATATCCATATCCATATCCATACCCATATCCATATCCATATCCATATGGATATCTATATCCTTATCTATAGCCATATCCATAACTATAACTACACACCAAAAAATTCAGTCAAAATCTACCAGATAATTTTTACTGCGCTTTAAAGTGGCTCACAAGGTACTTTTTTTCTTCTACACCACATAAAGAAATTAAATTGGTTTTCAAGCATCGATTTACTAATCTTTTATGTCTCCATTTCAAAGCATGCAGGAATTGGCTGTGAAACCTTAAAAAAAATCATTTAGCTCGTAGAAAAGAAATGTTTTATAAATTACAAAAAAATTCAAATAATTTCAGCCAACTTTGCCAAATTCTTGAGAGTATAAAACAAATTAGCTGTTGTTGTCAACATGGCAGCATAATTTAAATATTCTCACACTTTCTTAACGTGTGCTGTTTGCCTTACTTTTCTTACTCATCGCCGTTATGCATGGAAATGTCTTAATAAATCTTGACTTCAAAAGCTCAATTATGCGAAACTGCAAACATGAGACAAGCAAACACATCAGCACTCCAACACACACATTCCCCACCTTCATGTATACTCGTATTTGTATGTAAATAACGAACAAAGCAGCCACACAAGAACAAAAAAATGAGCAAAGAAACTACAACAAAACGTGGCAACACCTAAAGGAAGTTTTGAAGTGGTTTTATTAATAACAACAACAACAACAACAACACAAACACGTGGCAAAGCGGTAAAACAAATTGTTTGTTGAGGTGAAGGAAATTAATGTGCAAGCGTGTGTGTAAAAGTAGCTGAGATGAAATACTCACGCACACATAAGAGCTAAAATTTGAAAAATCTATTCCACAGCGATACGTTATCAACAAAGCTCTGTCAAATTGCAAAAGAAGACATTCAGACAAGTGGGTGGAGAGATAGAAGAGAGCGAGATTGTTTAAACAAAAGCCTGCAGAAATATGATTCTTAAAGAAAACATATTGATTAACTAAAAAAAAAGCAATAAAATATGGGCATTTCCATAGTCGCGACCGCGACATTCGTACGTCTTTGGGGAGCAAAATAATAAAGAAAACTCAAAACAAATTTTCTTTTTTTTTCAAGTTTTAGATAGCATTTTATTAGCACTATATTTAGAAAAAAAGTTAGGTTCTCTAGATTTTATGTTTCCAAAATATTAGCAATAAACATGGCATCGCGAACGCGACAAAAAGTGCAACTCGTTTTCGACTACATCTAGAAAAATGCAAATATCTGCGAAACGTAAGATAATATTTTTAAGCGGTTAATTGTAAATTAAATAAAATAAATGTGGCTTTCAAGAAATAATTGTCATTTTGACATATTTCCACTAGTTTTTTTTTTATTGAGCTTAAGCCTGATCGCGAACGCGACATCTAGCACGCGACATTTTTTCTCATCACGTTTTTAATAAGAATTAGTTAAAGTAATTTCAGCTAAATATTGTCCCGTCCTACGTATGTGGTTATTTACTTTATGAAGACTTTTTTACGCCCACAAGGAGGCGTGGCAGATATAGAAAAGTGCATATATTATACTGCAATATCACCTTCTAAGTTGTTTTAACCATGGCATCCCTGT
Source organism: Tetanocera ferruginea (assembly GCA_958299015.1). Taxonomy (NCBI): domain Eukaryota; kingdom Metazoa; phylum Arthropoda; class Insecta; order Diptera; family Sciomyzidae; genus Tetanocera; species Tetanocera ferruginea. The sequence goes on from OY282641.1 coordinate 3,476,290, forward strand.
TTTTGTGTGTCCCCCCATCTGTTGACATGATTACAGTCGTTTTTATTAAGTTATAATCATGAAATTCGATATTTAAGATTATATCGTAAAAATAAAGATCATGTTCGAAAATAATCCCAATAGGATGAAAACCACGTATACCTCCCATACAAATTGACGTTCTCAAATTGGAAAATTTCTTAAAAATCTACTAAAAATCAATCCAATGACTTGAGAATTAGCTCATGAGCTTTAAATTGAACTATTAACACTTAGCAAAAAATTCACAAAAATCGAATGAAACCTTTCCATACTTTCCCATACAAAGTGTATTAAAAATACGGCGCATGATCGCGAACGCGACACATTTTGAAGATCAATATTAAATGTTTAGTATGATTTTTACCTGCAGTAACTTTTTTTTTTATAGTGAGGCTATCAAATTTGATTTAAGTAACAATTTTCAGACACTTGCTAAGAACGATCACGAAGTTCTAATAACAAATGATGATTAAGGTACAAGAACGCGACATTCGAATAGTAATTAAAGCAATATAAAAAATTTATCGTAAATCGAGCTTTGTTTGGTATCTTTTTATTTTTTATTTGTAGTTTATAGATGAATTTTATAAGAAGAGTGCAAACATAACGTTGATAAATAAACGAAAAATACTAAAGAGAAAAAGTCCTTAAAAGTAGCTAAAGCAAGAAAAACATATTTCTCAGATATCAGGCCAATTTTCTCAGAATAAAAACTGAAATTAGTTGTAAATGCAGCAAATTATAAAAATTCAAGCATTTTTTTTAAATAATAACAAAAAAATTATTTGTTTATTTAACAATTTTTTTTTCGGTCCCGGTAGACCTTTCTGTGGAAAGGCCCATATATTAGTTATAAGGAAATATATTTATAGATATACAGAAACAGTAAAGATACAGATGTAATTGAAACAGATACTGATGCATCGGAGATAGATACCAATACACATGTATCAGATATACATATAGAAGCATCAGATAGAGATACAAATACAAATCCAGATGCAGATAAAGATGCAGATACAGATGTAGATACGAATGCAGACACAGCTGCAAATACAGATACAGCTACGGATACAGATACAGATACAGATACAGATACAGATACAGATACAGATACAGATACAGATACAGATACAGATACAGATACAGACACAGATACAGATGCAGATACAGATACAGATACAGATACA